>BMAO01010214.1:0-18256 GCA_019973975.1 Trichonephila clavata
AAGAATCCTGAAAACGAGAAAATTCGCAAAATGTCGCAATGCCCATGTGTCTGTGGAAGCAGATATTGTAAACCAAGATGCACGAAAACTAAGTGCCTTGCGTATTTCGGGGTGTGGAATCCGATTTTCGAATCAGTTTCCAAAAATAACCGAGACTTTGCTGGATAATGTCGGTCAACGGTATCTTAGACACACCGTGGCAGGGCTTACCTTAAAAGCCTTGGATTGTGAAAACTTGGTCTCTGGCGTATTTCAGAACGGATAATCCGAATCTGATATCCAATCTGAGAAATAACTGTAACTTTTCCGGATAATTCAGGACGACCGTCTATTACGCAAACCAGGGCAGAAGCTTACCCTTAAAGTTTTGGTGCGGGAAAAGAGCGTTTCTGATGTAATTTGGAATTGTAAACGAGAGACTGAATTCGAATTTTAGAAATTTTTGTTATTTTACCAGATAATTCCGGACGAACCTAATGCCCCTTCCAGGGACTGAACTTGCCAGCTAAGGGGCACCAAAAGTAATCTTTGGTTGCATCTAGGGGCGGGAAATGATAATCTGAAATCAGATTTCAGAAATTCCACTAAATTTGCCGGATATTGTCTGAATTAGGTGAAATGGAACATCATTCGGTCCCGCGTCCGGATTTTCATTCCCTCTAGTACTGAACTTGCATGCGCTGGAGTATCAAAAGTCGATTCCGCTTCAGGGTGTGGAATGAGAATCTGAAATAGAATTTCAGGAGTTCCGATAACTTTGCTGGATAATGCCATACGATCGTATTTTAGACACGCTGAGGCAGGAGCTTACCTTAAAAGCCTTGGAACGCTAAAACTTGGTCTCTGGCGTATTTCAAAGCGAATAATACCTATCTGATATTCAAGCTGAGAATGTACTGTAACTTTGCCGGATAGTTCAGGATGACCGTCTATTACGCAAACCAGAGCAGGAGCTTACCTTTAAAATCTTGGTGCGGGAAAAGTGCGCTCTTGGTGTAATTTAAGATGATGAACGAGAGTCTGAAATTGAATTTTAGAAATTCCTGTGACTTTGCCTGATAATGCCGGACGACCGAAATATTCGTGGACTGCAACACCAGCCTAACTTGCCGACGTAGAGACGCAAAAAGTGGGTTTTAGACGTATTTTGGGACTGCCGATCCGAATATTCTCAATACAATTCAAGATAACCCCATAACTATGTCGAATAATGCCAGACGAACGTATTTTACGTGAACCATGGCAGGGGCTTGCTTTAAAATTCTTGAGGTGTGAGAAATACTTTCCTGGTGTTTTTCTGGGTGGGGAACAAGAGTCTCTCATTTCAAATTTCTGAAACTCCAGTAACTTTGCCGGATAATACCGGATGACCGTAATGGCCCCCTTCAGGGACTGCACTTACAAGAGTAGGGGCTTCGGATTTCAAAAGCTTCCGTAACTTTTCTGGGTATTGTTGGAAAGAGGTCAAATGGCTTTGCGTTCGAGTCCCGCCTACGGATTTCCATTGTTTATAGCAACTAAACTTGCAGGCGCAGCCTTGCGAAAAAACGATTGCAATAGGAAATTGGATTGGCAACTGCATCTTCGGGCATTGTTGTCACTTTATTAGATGGTAGAAAAACTGCATATTCCGCATCAAGCTGCTATTGGACATTCATAAGACAGGATGCAGTGTGTACCATTGAAAAAAAAGAGTGGATTGGCTACAGTATTGCAAATAAATTCAATCATGATCAGAGATGAGTGCACCATGACCCAAAAACATTCACTCACAGTATAACATAGAACTTTGCAAGATTTAAACAGAACAAGAAAATATTCGGTGTGGTTGTCGGTGTTGTTGTCTGGTGATTTCCGACAGACATTAACAGTCATTCCTAGCTCTACTTTTGTTCACGAGATTAACGCATGTTTAAAACAAATGTTTTTACGGGAAAACGTGGAAACACTTCGATTAGCCATAAACACTAGAGTACATTTGCATGATGATCAATCGCAGCAAATATTTTCTAACCAACTGTTGAATATTGGAAACTGTGAAGTAGAACTTCATCTCAATACATAATGCATGGGATATCCAGAAAATTTCTGTGCTGTTCTTCAGACAAAAAGAACTGATTGAGAGTGTCTTTCTGGATATACTGAATTATCTAGATAGTTATTGTCTCTGTAATTCTGTTACTTAATCAGAAAAAATGTTGATATTGTGATGAAATAAACTTCCAGATACATAATTGTTGCCAGCTGATCCAATGCCTTTTACACCATCGTTGATCGACACCATTGTTGATGAAAACAAAACTGTAAATTTTCCAACCGAGTTTTTGAATTCTCTAGATGTATTAGGAATGTCACCACACAATCTTCGGTTAAAGATTGGTTTCCTGGTTTTTCTGCTGCGTAACTTAAATCCACCTAAATTATGCAATGGTGCACGTTTTATCATCAAAAGTATTACCGGGAATTTCTTGAAGCAAACATTTTGACTGAAAAGTTTAAACCAGAATTCGGTTCTGTTGCTACGGAATCTGTTGCCAGGTGTTCCACTGATACCGTTAGAATCTCCAATGCTATTTAAAAGGCTTCAATTCCTGGATCGTTTGGCTTTCGCGATAACCATAAATGAATCTGAAACCCAAACAATATTCATTTGATGCTTGGACTTAGAAAATCCATGCTTCTTGAATGGGCAACTAGATGTTACATGCTCACGTGTGTGGAAACGGTTGAATCTATTTGAGTTAGCAAAAGACGGGTTTCCGAAAAATATTATACACCGAAGAACGATTAGTTATAAAATTATTTATTGTTATAATTTAAAATGATAAAAATAATTTTAAAAATTGCAAAAAATCAACCTTATTTACCACATTTATAAAATTAAATCTTCATATGTTGTTACTTTACAGCTTCGTCAGTAATTCATGCATTATACTCAAATAGGAGATGTATAAAATGCAAAATTAAAATCATTGTTGTTTTATACTTTATTCCAACCCTCCGAAATAGGAAACCAAGGTTAATTTGACTGCATTGAATAGCTTAGAATAATGTTAAATTAATGTATTAAAACAAAGCCACAGCAACTCGTGGCCGGGTCAGCTAGTACTTAAAATAAATTTCATATCGGATGGACTATATTCGGAGGAGATGCAACATTTGGCATCGCTTTCGAAAGAGTCATAGATATTGGCGAGAGAATGAGGCTCTGCAACCCTACGTAATTCCATTTCTCTGTTGTTTTCCCTCCTCCTCTTTGAGAAAAATTACTCTCTCTTTAACGACTCCACATTTTGTTTTGATATCGAGGCATGGTGAAGAAAGTTTGCAGCTCTTGGTATAAAGTATAAAATTGTACGAAAATTTTATAACAATATTTTCAACAAAATTGATCGTAGAAGTCCAAGTGTAAGTGCTTTCGTTATATAAAAAGGAATTTTACTATGATGTACGATGCAATACCAATGTTATATTAAATCGTGTGTAAGAAAAAATTGTGTGCATATTTTATTAGCTGTTTATTTCCCAAAAAATCTTTTGCCTGTGGAATGAAATGTATCTAAAACATATTCTTTTCTTATTGTTTGTGTTCAGGTGATGATATTTCGATGTAATTGATAATATACATCTGAGAAATGTAATCTGTTATAAGACATCAATAATGTTGATAAAATGCATTCCATTTTGTGCATGTATAATTTAGAATTACGTTTCTTACGACTACAATTTTGTTTCGTAAATAGTGTAAAATGTGAACGAAAATTATGAAATATCCAGATGACTTTTTGGTAAGTTATTATTTAAAATTTTGGAGCATTTGAAAATGACTTATAGATATATACATATCCAAAATTTGGAATTAAGGCTGCAATGTTCTAATAGAAAAAAATAATTAATAATAAATAGAAACATTGAAAAATCTTACGAAATATATTTTTCAAAGATTTTTAATTGTAATGTTGTATGAAGTGATTAGATTATTAGATATAAAGTATAGACATTAATTAAAGAATTAAAAAATAATGTTATACAAAAGCATTCTTTCATTTTTCTGAAAGGCATTTATATATATATGAACATATTCTTTATATTACAATACTGAAATTGAAGACATATGAAAAGTAATCATATGAGTCATCTTCGAATTGTTTGGTTTAACTATGTTATCCAAATTACTTTAAAAGATATTTCTTTCTGAAAATTATTTCATGTTTATATCAACTATTTAAAAAACCCGTGATACATTTTAAAAATTATTATAACGTTTTCTTCCTAGTTCAAAGTATGATATAGATTCATTTGATACAATTAAGGCAGCAAATTGAACAATAGAATATCACCAACAAAAAATTAATTGCCAAAAATAGGTTAGTTTTGTTGAACATAGGTATAGGTATAATGATTATATGCAATGAAAATGTGCTGAATTCCAAAATTATATACTCATTTTGTTAAATTAATCAAACCATTGAATGTATTCAAATTTGATAGATCTTCCAAGAAAATTACAAATGTTTCTAGTTAAAAATTTTTTAATTTAATGTATAAACTCAATCAGTGTATTGTGGCTTGTGCAGGTTTTCCAAAATAATGGACTCAATTTTAAGAATATATTTTTGTAAAATTTTTATCGGGTCAAAGTAAATTACACATATTTTTGAAAATTTATGTATGATAAATGCATCTATGTGTTTTTTTAAATTCCTGAGTATTCAGGAATACAAGAAATGATAGAAAGTAGAATCAAATTACTCAGAAAAAAAGGTCAGACTATCATTTTTAAAGACTTTCTCCTGATTTCTTCACATGTTATTACAGATCCAAAATTTTGATATTTCAATGAATTGCCATTACTTTGTCTGTACAAAAGCTTTACTAAACATACAATCTGTTGAAAATATGAACAGATATTATTTTAGGCCTTTTCATCAAAATCTGGATAATTTTTCACTTCGAGGTGAATTTCGTATACTGTCTGTAATTTAAAATTACTCTTATATCTCCAGATCAAAAAATTTAATCATATTGTAAAAAAAAAAAAAATCTTTAAGTTCTAACAATTTAGTTTAGTTATTTACTCTACTTTTCTATTTCTTGGTTTGAATAATTATGCAGTTAGTAATCATTGAAAAAAATCTTTTGATAGATGAAGTTTTGTGTTCTCTGTTAAATTTTCCCATAGGATTCTTAAATAATGTTTTAAAACTAGCATTGAGAGAGAGAGGAGAGTTTATCAGTTTTTGTAAAACAGGGCAAAACTGGCAATATTTGTGTACTAAGATCTGTAGCCAAAATATCACCTCCATCTATTAAAGGTGCAACTGACCAAAAGGTCTGAAAATATTTGATTTAAAAATTTATTATGTAGAATTTTTATTCACTTATTAAAATTTATGTATTTAGAAATTTTTTCACATTTCATTAAAATTTGGTTTATTTTTATATTTATTTGCAACAAATTACTTTAACAGAAGAGGTAACTCAAAATTTGTAGCAAATTATAAATTGCTTGTTTTGTAATAAGTGCTTTCTTTTTAAAATTTTTATAAATTGTTTTTTGGTAAAGTTAAAATGTGATGATTTGATGAAAATTTTTATAACTTTTACAAATTAAAGTTTAATCACAGAAATAAGTATAGTAAGTTTCACCATGGTATCAAGTGTTTCAATTATATATCTGGTGTATTAATATGTGGTATTTATTTAAGTTGATTTTTAAAGATGAATTCCGAAACATTTTTAAATGTTTATTGATAGTATGGATATTGTACAACACAACATGTTAAATAGATCTGCTTCATTAACAATTTTATTATTTTTGGTACTTTCATATTATTGCAACAATCGCCAACTCTATTAATAACTCGCTAAGTTGGCAAGGCAGATTTCCTATATGTCATGTGCACTGAATTGGCAACCATGTGTTTCATTTCATATAATGTCGCCAATAGATTGCGATAATATGTCAGTACCTTATTTTTCAATTGTGGTATATTTTTCTAGAATATTCTCTGAAAGTTGGATACTTACTTATTATCCCATCAACTGCTTTTTCTGAACAAAAACTGCCACCAAATGGTATGACTTGGCAAACAAAATCATGTGCTAGCTGTTATTTTTTAGTTCTTTGAAATATTGAATAAATAAATAAATGGCTTTTATTTGGCAGCTTATAATTATTTCACCAATACTCATGTTCATGTACCAAAAATTATCTTTCTTATAAAAAAATATTCATGGACCATCTTGAAATGCAGTTTTAGTCATTTTCAAAATTCTACATGTAAATAATTGAATGATCTATGGGAGAGCATATCTTGTCTGCTATTTGTACCTAAAGTTTGCATCTTGTATGTGCATGTATTTATAGATTAATCACATATTACTGAGCAACTTAAAAATTTTAAAATATGCATATAATGCAAAACAGATTCTTTTGACTTTTATATTAAAATTTTTTTCCTTAAATCAAATCGTAAAAAGCCATGTTTTTTTAAATGTAGAATGAATGTGATATATTATTTTTCTTTATTTATTTGTTTATTTTCTGTCACTAATTTTATTTAACTTTGAAGTCATTTTTGTTTCACATCTTATATTTTTGAGTTTTGCAATAATTTGTGAATTCTTTTTAGGTAATTAAAAATTTAACTAGTATATTCTTTTTTAGTTGGAAGCAATAAAAAAAAAATTAAGTGTAAATATTTTATGAGTGATACTGATTTGTTCATTTTTATTTAGGTGTGATGGAGTGTGAAGTACCTCAACGTCCACATACAGTTGGAGCTTTGCCAAAAGTGTGTGTTCAGTCTGAATTAATTATGACTTTACTACAAGAAATAGAAAATGAGGCCAGGGGACCAATTTTGAGGCCCCGTAAGTTAAAATGATTTGGTCTATTAATTTTATGATTTCAAATATAAACATAAATGGGTAGCATTTTAGGTTATATTACGAAACAATTATTGTTCATTTTGCCTTATTCATTGATATCTACTTAAAGTATTTAGTTCTATTCATTATAATTTTAATAGTGATACATTATTCTTTGAATGGAAACATTATGTCTCAATGTACATAATTTTTTGATACATTATTTTGCTCTTTTTTTCTTTAATATAACCTATTTGAAGAACCTGTTTGATATTTTGTTTCAAAAATTTTTAAGTCTTAAATATCAACTTCAACTTTTAAACATTTTTTTTTAGTTAATCATACAATATATTCTTTGCAATAAAATTACTGTTATTGTTTAACTTATATACACTTTTATTATAATTAAAATATTAAGTCTTCTAATTTTTTGGATAACATGATGAAAATGTATATCTAAATTTATATTCAAACTTTAAAACAAAATATTTTTAAAATATGCTGTTTCATCAATAATTTGAAAATAAATGTTTTTTAACAAATATTGTTTGATTATTATAAATTTAAGTGATATGATGTAATTTGTCCAGATCTACCTCAAAAGAATTATATGAAAGAAAATTTAAAACGATTAAAAGAGATACAAGCTCAAGCAAAGAAAAAAAATGCAGAAAAGCAGCCATTGAAGCCATTAAGAGTTCCTAACCATTATCATGAAGTCCAACCCAAAATATTAAGAAATGTATGTATCCATTCTATATATAATAACAAATTATGTCCATTTTATAATGTTATTGCATATTGTATTATATTTTATTGTGTAATGTCTTATGAAAGTAGCTGATGCATTGAAAAATTCAAGTCTGAGAATATTTTTGTATTTTTAATCTTCATTCTTCTGGGAAAAGTAGTTGATATTTATATGAACATGTTGAAAAATAAAATATTAATGCTTTTTTCTCCTCACTTAACACAGTTTATATTCTAGCATTACAACCACAACAGTATGCTTCTATTCAGTAAGGTTGGTAGATGGGTAAATAAGATAATATATTATGATAAACAGATTATATTAGTCATATTATATATTTAAAAGTCTAAATGTGAAGCAATAACACTTTCTGATAATATTTTGTTCATTATAATGATGAAGCAGTAGCTCTGAGAAAATAGCTTGCATTTTCATATTCAAATTGAGCAAGCTTCTTACAACTTTGTATGTATTTTTCTTAAACTAATTTATAGATTTTTCATTTTTTGGCCAATAAAATACCTTTTTTAGAATTTGTCTTCAGAATAAGTATATATGAATAGGAAAATTATTTGATACTGAGCGTGATGCATTGAAAAAATATTTTTTTTTATTCCCAATGACCAAGGTTACAAAAGACCACTACACCACAAGGCGGTAGGAACAAAAACAGATAAAACAAACAAAGTAGAAAATAATAAATAAAATAAAAATGGGGCAAGAGAACCCATTCAGTCCCTTGCTTGCCTATAAAGATCGCTCAAACAGGAGCCCTTTAGTGGTGGTCAGTGGCGAATGTGGTGCAGCATCCATGTCATCCCAAATATTTCAGAGCGTGCAGAAAGGGGCCTGTGCAACATAAATTCGATGAAGATATTTGAGGAGACAATCGTGTCCAGTAGCCAGATGAAACTCCGCAACTGCTTTACGTCTTGGCCACATGGGAAGATCTTTAACATTTTCCCACCAGATTAAAAAATTGAAATAATATACACAATTCTGTTTGAAAAATGCAAAATGGAGAATGAACAGGACAATTTTGTTGATTCAGATACTAACCCTGATTTTTATTTAAGCCAAACAGTAAAATTTCTGATACTTACTTATTATATTATTGCCTAATTTTGCCAAATGCTGTCATCATTTTCATCCTTGCTCCTCCTATATCAGCCCATTAACAAATAAGCTGGCAAAGATTTCAAGGAATTAAATACTTTCTTAAAAAAGCACTTGCACTTATTGATGCATTGTTTTTTCTGATGATATGATTCCATATTTATTGAAATACTCCATTGCATTCTTTTCTGTCATTAGTAAATCTCAAACTTTAATCATTTTTTTGTAACAAATTAAAAGAGGAATATCACACATTCTAAACAAGATTGTTTCCTAGCATGTGTGATCAAAATTGTGTCTGAACATATGTGGAATGTTATAAGCCTTAAAAATAGATGTTATAATTTTCATGCATCCACCAACAAGATAGTTGATTTGCAACATGCTACAAGAAAATCTACTTCATACAGAAGGGATGCTTTATTAGGTTATTCAATTCCTGTTTCAAATAATGTATTGAAGTAATATTTGTAGGAGAAATGTATCATATTTTAAAATCTGGTTGTATTCTTCTTTTCAAGCACTACAGCTGGTTACTGGCCAAGTCTGGTCTTAGTCAGCTTAGACCAGGGGTGGCGAACTGTTGTAGATCAACATGCCATTTTTTCTGAAGAATTGTTTAGTGAGATATAGAAGTGTCGTCAAATAATTTTGACTTCTGATTATTGGGAAAATAATAAAATTAAATATTAACTCAGAACTCATTATTTACTACGAAAAAATACCTTTTGCTCTGTATAGTTGTAAATGTTTTAGTTATACATGTAATTCAAATTAAAGTAACATCAGTGTGACTTCTGTTGTGTGTTGCAGATTGAATGACAAGTAACTTGTATTAGAATTGTAAGATGTATCATTTAGTAGAATGCATGCTGAATTGGAGTCACACACATCTGCCAAATAGTTTCTAAGCAGTTCATTATTTTTGCTGTGGTTCACTTTTTTGACAAGAGAATTTGTGATTTATTTCAAAATGCCCTTTTATAGATGATGTTCTGCATACCACTGCTCCAGAACATAAAACTCACGCACTGCTTTCTCTCCTTTACTAATAATGCCATATTTCTAGATTCACTAAGTTTTAAATTCTCTGTTACACTTACTATCTTGCACTTTTTATTCTTTTGCTGAACTAGCCATGTTAAAGAACAGTTAAAAATCGTAAATATAACTCAAATAAACTAAAATACAGTTGTGTCAAAGAAATTGACTATGCTATGCATAGACAAATTTTGTATCATAAGCAACTGTAGTCCATGATGTAACTAAGGCAAGACAATAACAAATGAATGTGTTCCCCACTGTTCCATGACCGATCACTGGCGTTTGTTTGTAATACTTCACAGTAAACTTTATTTTGAAATAAAATGCAAAAAATTTTGGTCGCTGGCTTACCCAAAATATTGTGTCACATGCCATTGATGGCACGCGTGCCACTGGTTCGCCATCCCTGGCTTAGACCTTGATCTATTTGTGATGCTATGTTCTTCCATCGGTGAACACCCAAGTCCTTCAACCACTTTTCTACTTTATCCATCCACCTTGTCTTCCTCTTTTCTTTTTCCCCTCTGAAATTTGGAAGTTTCCCTCGGAAGTTCGAAATACATGTCCCAGCCACCTTATTTGGGAAGCCTTGATCATTTTGGGTTCTCTGAATTTCAATTAAAGTTCAAGGTTTTATCGTATTCTCCGGATTCAGTTTTCTCTAACTGCACCAAAAAATTTTCATTAGATTTTTCTCTTGAAAGTCATCAGTTTCTCTTCATCTTTGTTAATTGTCCACATTCACTGCTGTACAAAACAATTGACCTTACTAGAGTCTTGTATAACTGTATTTTTGTTTTCTGGTTGTATTACAAGGGGGGGGGGAATCACATTAAAAAAAACCACAAAAGTAAATAATATAAAAATCATAAAGTTGACAAATTCATCATTTTCTTTTTTAAAAAATGTACAATTTGTATGCATTGATTTTCACATATGTTTTTAATAATATGTAGTTATTAAAACTTATTTTGATTAATTTATATTATAATAATTTATTATTATTATATATTTATTTTTAATTTATAACAGATTTATTATCTATAAAAATACATTTTTGTATAATTTAAAATATTATTTGTAAAAGAATATTGTTATAATTTTGGGATATTCTTTCAAAAGGTGCCTCTAAATCGAGACAAAGGAATTGACAATCCTCCTAAAACTGCTGGACCATTTCGAAGTAAACCTCCACTTTCTCCATGTCTAAGACCTAAGTCAGAGAGAAAAAGTACTGCTCAACAATACAGATCTCTTCCTGACTTGATTAATTCTGAAAGAAATGAACAGGTTTGAGATTATTATTTATTTTTTATATATTTTCCCTTTGATAGAGGAATACAGAGTTAAAAATGAAATGTGTTATTTATAATTGTTTAAAAAAAAAAGGAGAATTTCATACACAGTTATAAGCTGCTGGTGATGTAAAAGCTTTTCTAAATCGGAGATAGTGCATGCAGACTTTCTTAAAATTCTTTTTGTAATCTTCTACTTAGTAGTTTTTATATCAAGCTCTTTTGCTTTGAATATTTTTTCTCATAGAGATGTTAAATTGTGTATAATTACCAAATATACTAATGATGTACTGTATAAAATTATTTTATATTTTTTAAAAGAATTTAGATGGTTCAGATAAAGATTTGAAAAGTCCCAGAAGTGATATTGAATCTGAAAAAAGTTTTCATAGTACTGTATGTTCAAAAAAGAAATCAGAAACAAAAACAGAAGTACGTCATCGCTTAGGCCAAATTCCAAATTAGTAAGTATCATTATTGATTTGCTTTTGAATAAATTTTAAATTATTTTTTACCTGTTTATATTTAAAATGACAATATAAACTATATTTATTCACAGATGTAATTTTTTAGCAGTATCCATTCCATAATAATAAGGAACACTTATTTTAATATCATTAGTATAATTTTTTCAGTATTTTTGCTTTTTTGGTAAAATTAAAAACATTAAAAATAAGTTATTGATAATTGGGATTTTTACAACATTTAGGACTCTAGTAGAATATTGAAATGGGAAAAATTTTCCTCGTCAGAGACTTTTTTTGCCATTTATTCATGCATAGTGACTTATTTGTGCTCAGAACATGTAATTTTGTGTTTATTTATTATATAACTAGTTGATCAAAGATTACCAATCATATTCTGAAGCTCATCAAACTGCAGTTCTTCTGCCATAATTAAGAAGGCATTGTTTTTATTTTTTGTTAAATTTGATTCTAATTATTAAATATGTCTATTTATAATAAAATTCATTGCCCTTTATATTTTTATTTTAAAATGTTTTACAATAATGCACAATAATTTTCATTGTATGAAAGAAAAGTGAAATACACTCACTTCCAAAAGTTAAGCACGAAGATGAAAAATGCAAAAAGAATCAACAAATACTGCTTTGATTGACACAAAATTTAGCAGTAAAGTAGCATATATATTTATACATAAAACAAAATCAATAATTATATACAGAAATGAAACCAATATTAAATTTTTGTAAGTTATCAGATAATGTCATACTGGAGACTTAAGCAGAATTATGTATAAAGTGAAAATAAACAACATGAAATGAAAAAAAAAGGACATTAATAGGGTATGTGATCCCCTCTTATCTGTATGCAAAGTTTACACCTTCTGACCATGTTTTCATTTAAGTGGTCAACCACCGCAGAATTAAGCAATCGCCATTCTTCTTGTAGAGCAGTTTCCAGCTCAATATGAGTGTCTGGAGGTGGGAAACGTGAAGATACAGCACGGCCGCGAGCATCCCAAAGATTTTCAATGGGATTAAGGTCGGGTGAATATGCTGGCCACGCCATACGCGCAATCCCTTCACTCTCCAGGTAGTCATCGACGATGTCAGCTCTATGGGGATGTGCGTTATCGTCCATTGAAACAAAAGTAGGGCCAACTGCTGCAGCGTACAATCTCACAATGGGTTCTAGGACTTCATCTCGATACCGGACAGCCGTCACAGAACCCCGTTTAAAGATGTGCAGGTCGGTGCGGTATCCTAATGAAATCCCTGCCCACACCATAATGCTTCCGCCTCGGAATGCATGATGTTTGGTGATGTTTTGGGCCTTGTTTACGCCATATCGTTATACGCTTGTCATCTGGCTCCAGAGCAAATGACTCATCAGTAAACATGACACTGCCCCAGTCAGACACCGTCCAATTGCCATGTTCCCGGCACCACTTTAATCGTGCCCCTCTTGATTGGACGGATAGAGGAACACAAACTCGAGGTACCCGGGCATACAGTCCATTCATATGTAATCTTCGGGTACAGTAGCTGCAGATATAGCCTTACCAATGGACGCTGTAACCATAGATGTCACACGTGTGGAGGTCGCTCTGCGATTCCGCTTGGCTACAATAGCAATATATCGATCTTCCAAGGGGATTGTAGCCCTTGGGCGACCGCCTACAACTGTCTGTGTGGTTTGGAATTGTTTCCATTAACGTGAAATTACAGAATGATGAACGCCGAAGAAAAGAGCAACATCTGTGATCGATTGTCCTGCTTCAATGCGCCCCACAATATGCCAGCGCTCAGAATCTTCCATTCATTTTCTGGAAGTCATAGAAACACGTATGTCTTGAAAACAAATTGTACAAAAGTTTTAAACACCTTCTATCAGCACTTACAATCAACTTCTGTAACCCTTCATAAAGCTGGCTTTTTATAAGACTGCCCTTTTTGCATATTTCTTGACATCAAAGCACGATTAGCTGTTACCTAACATATTTGCATACTTCCATCTACCTCTGCAGCGAATTGCATCCTCTTCAATTCTGATTAGCTTCCGGAAATTAGCATTTTCCTCTCCGTGCTTAACTTTTGGAAGTGAGTGTACTTATTAGCATTTAAATAAAAAAATTTCATGAATAGAAATAAGTATTTAACTAACATTTCTTCACATTTTGGTAAAGTTTAATAAATATAGGAATGTTACATAAAAATCATTATGTAAAATAATAATATAAAAAATAAATTTATTTAATTTACTTATGTATAATAAAGATGAAATAATTTGTTTTATACTTCTTATGATTGAGATTCATATCTAGTTAATCTGCAATAGTTAAAGCATAGTTTGAAAGCTAATGAGATGGAGAAAATGAAAGTATTTATAATAGCCCTTAGATTTTACTTGGGAAAACAGCTGTGTAATCATTCATCATCTAATTATAGTTTATTTTCTTGAAGCATGAATGCGAATAAAAATTGTGTAAAGCAATATGAATTTAATGTGAATATCAATATTGATCTAATTTATTGCTTCTATTTTTCCATAACTTTCATGTAATTTTTAATATGCAGTGTTATGACGAACTTTAATGTGTACAATATGTGATTACGAAAAATATTGTAATTTTTTAGTTTAACAGAAAGAAAGAAGCAATGGGAAAGAGAAAAGGAAAGGCAACTGAAATTAAGAGAAGAAGCAAGTATTCCCCAAGGTTATACTTTGTTACCTGATGAAGAAAGGATTGAAACATTAGAGCTACTCAAAAAAAGTGATTACCCTTTAGTAAATTTTATATTATTACATTTTTAAATATAAATTTTATTGAAGTATGAGAAACAAACATATATGTATATTTCCAAACTAAGTTTTTAAAATGCATTATTTCAGCCATTTACTATTTTAAAATGTTTTTATTTCAGAAACTTAGTTGAGTGTATATATGTATGCAGAATTTTGGGACTTGATTTAAGGCATTTAATTTTTAAGATATGATTGTTGTGACACAAATGAGGAGAAAACTTGTTAATTAGAAGTTCGCATTTATTAAGTTTCATAAAAAAACACAACACTAACATAAGCAAGAAAAACGGATCATGCAAGGTTTGCAAGACATTCGCAAAAGTATTATTTGTTTCCTTCCAAGATATCAACCTTTTGTAGTTTTGGTTAACTGTAAACTTTTAGAATCATACGATTTCCAATAAGAGCTTTTCTTATTGATCCAAATATATGGGGGATGCAAGATTGCATCATCCTGTTTTAAAAATACCAACCTTTCAGTGTTTTGGGGAGTTAAGGTTGGGGTTATTTCTCCCTTTAGGTGGGTAAAATAAAAATTATCACATGAAATTTTAGAGGGCTCAAGACCATTATGAATTAAAACCCCTTGAGAGAAAATGCATTAAATTTGTTGGAACTTAATTTTAAACAATGGGCTGTAAGGGAAAGTTCTATCTTTTTTATTCTAAAGAAAGAAAATTATTTTTTAACTTTTTACTTAAAATTGCAAAACCCATCCCCAATAGCCCTCATGTTGTTTTTTAAGTGTGATGTTAAGGTTCAATCAAATAATAATTAATCAATCAAATTTTTTAAAAAAACTCTATAAAAGGAATTTTATTAACAGTTTGCATAATAAGAAGGATAATGCTTTCATATTCATAGTATTTGCTTTAATATTTATAATCGGAAAGAAAAGTGTCTGTGAATGTTTATTTTAAAAATTGATCTACGTGGCTTTCAAATCTTATTAATAAAGAAATTAAATTAAATTTTACATTTCTACTATTTTATTAATATTATCACATGTTTCCTAAGCACTATTTTGTTCCACATTTTTACATAGCACAAAAAATGTTGAATAAATAATTTGAAGTATACAAATGTGATTATTACTTTCACACAGTGATGAATATATGTGTATAAATATACTCATTTATGTTAAAAAAATTTCATTTATTTCCTTAAATTTTTAAAAAGTTTTTCATTTTGTTTTTGCCATAGATCAGGAAGAAATAATTCAAAGCCTTGCTGCTCTTCCTGTACGCAATGATACAGTACGACTGAGGAATTACAAAGAAGAATTGGAACGTCAGTTAGCAAAAGTTGAAGAAGGAATCAAAATATTTTCTAGACCAAAAGTATTGATCAAAAATGACACATAACTGTTATTTTTATCAAATTAACTTTATTATTATGAGAAAACTCATACTAAATGTCATTATATCTATTTATTTTTTAAAATATAAACATATTTTAGAGAGACTGTAAATAGAAAATATAGATAGTTCATGTTTATTATGTGTGACAAAACTTTGCCTTATTTAAGCGTGTAGTTGATTTATTTGCTGTAAATAAAATAACAAGCATTATTTGAATGATTTTTAAAATCATTATCACTAAGTTAGCAAGTAATAGCAAATTTAAATTTATACAAATGAAATAATCCTTCCTAATATGCTGAGGTATTTTTATTAAACAGATTACATTTTTACCATGAAAACATTTAATTTTAGTACAGGTAATATTATTTACTTCTCACTTATTTGAATATGTTTAACCAGGTATTAAATATTCTTAATTCTAATGAAGTAATATTTATATTCAAAATTCAAATAAGTAACATGCTCTAAGTTTGCTATTTTAAACTCCTTATTTCAAATATTTAATAGGAAATAATTATTTCAAAATTATTAATTTAAATGATTTTTTTTACAGTTTTTGTGTATTAGTAACAAATATAGATGATATAAGCAACACCCCCTTCCATAATTTATGAGATAACCAACTTACCTTATCAGATACTAAAGAAACTTTAGCTGATTATAGAATTCACAAAACAGTATTGCTGCTATATTAATAACACTTTAAACCTGAAGTATAGTTTATGTAGATATGTTGAACACATTCTGTGTATGCCTTAAAAATATCAAATACATGAATATGTATTTAAACATACAGTGGTGGCAAAAGGTCCTGAACACTCATTTTTTTTATTTGATTTAATTTTTCTTTTTGAAATTATTTCACTATTTTATATAGTATTGATTCTAAAGTATTTCTTAATGCTGATTTCAAATCTGTTGTAAGTTTTTTTAATCCCACAAGTATTTTTTCAGTACAGTTGCCTGAACACAAGAATGTATAGTATGTACTAAATAACACACTATAGAACAACATACTATGCATAATATAATAACATAAATACTTACAAATATGGTTCATTTAACATTCATTTTGAAAAATACATGTTTGTTACATATTTGAACATTCATGTTTCATGTATCAGCCAATTACTTTAGTTGTGGCACTACATCATTTTAGCATAGAATGCACCTATTTTTTTCAGGAATTCTTTCATGACAACATGGTTGAAAGAAAACATAAAAGCTACATTAACTCATATTTGAAAGTTTTTACTTAGAAAACCTACGACATATTATGATATTTCAATCTGATTAAGATCTGAAGACTATCCTGGCTCTGTCATTTTATTCACAGTATTGTCTTCAAACCATTTCTGGACTACCTTTGCACAATGACATGAACCCTTAATTAACTGAAAAATCGATTGACTGATCCCCCCCCCCAAATCTCTTGCTGTTGGTAGCAATCTCTGGTTTTCTCTGTTTTCACGAAGTGAAGTCTTCCAACTCTATGAAAAGGCATACAGCCCCATATCAACACTTGCATTGGGTGTTTTGCTGTGGGCTTCAGACACTGAGAGTTGAATTTCTCATGAGTGTGTCATCTTACATAGGCACTATTTGCTTACCAGAAATACAAAACTGACTTTCATCTCTAACTTTTATCTCTGTCTTTAACAGTCCATAATAAATGATCATTTGCACATACTAATCACTCTCTGTGTGGAAAATCTGGCAGTAATGGTTTCGTAATCCAATTTCCAGCTATCTTCCTCTCACAGTTCTTGTGCACACACTCACATTCAATGTCAAAATCCATTATTTCAAAATTTGTAGCGAATTAAGCTTTCCATTTGAAATTAAAATCCCTGTATTCAAGTAGATTTGTTTTCTTCAGTAGTTAAGACCCCTTTCTGTTTACAATGGGATTTGTTTTAGAATATCTTTTCTATGGGGGGGGGGGTTCTCATGACAGTACATGATACTGCAGCAGCAATTAGGTTCATAGAATAATATTCTCTCTTCAAAAATATTATTTTGCATCTTTCCTTATGAGGCAGAAACAAAAATTTACCCATAATTCCAATATTATCCATCCATACCCTTCAACTTGCAATACAGAACTACTTTCAATGCATTAAAACATGATGCACATTGTTTTCAACCCTTTATCACTAAAGCTCTATAATTAGTTGGAATAATGAAGTATTTCATTAGTTGAAAAAACAATCACTAGTCAAATATGAATAAAACTATGTATTTTATATAAATTTTTCAAACAAATTTGAAAAATACACAAGAATCAATAACGATAGTTAAGATAGTGTGCTAATTACAAAATGAAAAATTATTTTAAACTCAAAAAAAAAAAAGTGCTTAGGACTTTTTGACACATTGTATATTTCATAGTAAAATATGGTTAAAACTTTAGTATCAATTTAATTTTGAACAATAACTAAGCAAAAATATTTGAGTTATAATTTCCTGTGTTTCATTCAAATATTTTAATTTGTGAGTAGAGGGAGAAGAGCAAGGAGTGAATAATTCAAAGGAATATCTTAG
>BMAO01010214.1:21682-62534 GCA_019973975.1 Trichonephila clavata
CTTGTTATACGCTGGATTTTACTGCATATTTAATATCGATCATAAATTACAGCTTATTCTCATGAGAAGTGAAAAGTAGTTTGAGAGTCAGAGAAATTATATAATGA
Source organism: Trichonephila clavata (assembly GCA_019973975.1). Taxonomy (NCBI): domain Eukaryota; kingdom Metazoa; phylum Arthropoda; class Arachnida; order Araneae; family Nephilidae; genus Trichonephila; species Trichonephila clavata. The sequence continues at coordinate 21,790 of BMAO01010214.1, forward strand.
TTCAAAATGCGAGAGTCATTCTCTCAAAACAGGGGAAACTTTTAATTGATTTCAGAGAAAATACCTTAAAAATTATCAGTGATCAATTTAAAAAAAACTGGAAAGTTCACTATCTCAAAAAATAGTTAAGCAAAATTAGAAAAAATCTATATAGGGTTTGGAATATATGTCTTATGTATCTACCTAAGTTATCTGAGAGAGTATAAAAACATATATTTTAATAGATAATAGTCCACGAGAAATAGAGCAAATTGTTTCTTATGCATGCATCAAAATATCCGAAAATTGAATTTTGAATATGGGTGAAATTTCAAAAAGAAATCATAACTTCAAATAATATATATAACTTCAGAAAAACTTGTATATACCACTATCGTAGTAATAAAACTTGAAGATAACTGATTTTCAGTCGATCACATCAATAATATCAGTTTTCAAAAAAGTCATTAATTTTTACGAGAACCTAAAAGGTTGAGAATTTGTGATCTGTAAGGCTTCACCCAATTGCTCTTTTAGAATTGTTTATAACTGAAAGAGAAATTTCTAGACTTTCTTGTCTAAAATGATGTATCAAAGCATATTGGATGTGCTCTACTTGTAAAAATGGGCAGCAAATTACTATATTTAACTGAAATATATATTTTATTGTTTATTATAGGTCTGAAAATTCAATGAAGCAAATGTATAACAAATTAGGTTTATTTTAACTTAAATAAAAAAAAGTTTCAAATGCGAAGTTATAAATGTCAGTATATTTCTCTATAACTAGCTATTTACGACTAAAATATCGAACACAAGATTTAAAAACTCTTCCCGATTTTTCAAAATATGCACTGATTCTTCCCATATATGGATGGTTAACTATCAAATATTAATTAAACATTTGTTTTTAATGCTAATAATACATAGTTATCCGATACATTTATTTAGTTAGGAGAACAAAAAATTTTGTTTTACTGGGAAGATTTGCCGACTATTAGATGTGTGTTTTTAACTGTTTTATTATCATTAAACCCATTGGATAGTTCTGTTTCTTTTACGACAGTTATTTTCCTTGTCTTGAACGAAAGTGATAAATTTTTTAATTTAAATCAGAATGCGATTTGTTTCACTTACATCAAAAACATAAACTCTAGTGCGATTTTTAATAGAGTTTTACTAATTATTATTATTATTACTGAAATTTTCACTGTATAAAATCCTGATATGACCTCTTTCTAAAACTAAAGAACATCTTAAATTTATGAAGGAGATTATAAATGTAATTAAAGGCACACTTATATTTTGAAACTAGATATCCATCATTGGTATGGCCAAGTAATTTTAGCGCGTTTTTCACATGTTGTATTTTACAATAATGCAACTAATGAACTTTTTACTAACAGAAAATAGTGTACTATACTTAAAAATTTTTTTTAAAATTATCAAATTTAAATATGATTCAGCTCATCTAGGGCACAAATGCGACCCAATGCCGAAAACCCGAGGTCCATCGGTTAATTATTGGCTGAGAAAAAGGTACGACAAAATATGGAACGAAGACGAAATTTGCGTCCTACTAGCGCTTTTTTTACACTACGTGAAAATCGCACTAAAAATTTGGAAATACCTCTTACTGCCCTTTTAAAGAGGCGCTCTGTAAACGTATTTTATAATAAAAAAAAATTTGCGTGATTATAATCTGTAGATATTTCACATCTTTCTTGCAGACAATTTTTAATTTTGTAAAATAAAGCAAACCCTCAGAAACCAGATATAAAATGGAATTCTTACTAGTTAGAGTAAATATTATTATGTGCTATAAATTTTCAGAGCAATCGGTTTCTGTTGCAAATAAATTGTGTCATATTTGATTTTGTTTTATTCAAAGCTGTTAACATTTCATAAGTAACTGAAAATAAATAAAGAAATAAAACCTATATGCATTTAAAACCATTTTGCTACCTATATATTCTTTGTAACAAATTAAATCATTATTATAATATTCCAAACAATTTAGGAAAGTTAATTGTTATGATGCATTGTACAAACTCCTAAGAATTAAAAAAGCATTGTTGCGAAATAAAAAATTTGTGTGTTACAGTTCAATAATGATTAAAAAGGTTATTTCTTAGGTATTTATTGTTTTGCGAGCAACGAGTGAAGTTGAAATTTGTGCTTGTAAAAATAATTGCATTTTGAAGTAATTTCTAGTAAAAAATAAGAGTCCAAAATGTCGAAAGTGATTCTTAAGTCAACGTTTGTTTTGGTACATTCATTGTGGTGCATTTTTAAAATATTTGGCCATTTAAATTTGCAATATTGTTTTCACTTGATCCCTTACTATATATTTATCCAACTTCTCAAAGTGAAGTCTTGTAATTTGAAAAGAGAGTTTCAAAACACCGATCAAGAAATGAATAACTCTCTTACGATTACAGAAAAAGAAGAAATATTGAATTGATAAGAAATTGATCGAAAATTATGAAGACAGTGAAATCGATTTAACTAAAGATGAAATTATGTCAGATTTTTCTGTCATTAGTATTCACGAGGACACGGATGTATTTTCAAATGGAATGGATTATGCAAGGTCTTTGAAGAAATTTTCTCGCTTCACTCAGCGAAACATTTCTGGAGTAATGGAGCAGACTTCTGCTCACTCCACTGAAACTCCATTGGCAAAATACTCAAAATACATGTTTTATGATGACAATAGAGAGCAATTCATCATTCACAATGCAGAATTTGAAGAGGAAGAGAAAGAAATAATTGATATTTTTAATTCACATTCGGAAATCTTGCCCAGTAATCCATTTTATGAGAGGGGATCTTTCAACGAAAATTATCATTTTTTTCCAATTCCTTTTGATGCCACACCGTGCAATCCTGCAGATGAAGACAGGAAAGAAAACAATATGCCCAATAATATGAACTTGGAAATCTTGCCAAGTAATCCATTCTATGAGATGATAGCTTTGAATGAAGATTATCATTATAATCCAATTTTTTTGAATGCTTCACCGTACAATTCTGCAGATGAGGACGTGCAAGACAATAATATTCCCAATAATGAGAAGTTGGAAATCTTTCCAAGTAATCCATTTTATGAAATAGGATCTTGCAATGAAAATTGTTTTATTCCAATTCCCCTATTAATGCCTTACCATGCAATTCTGCAGATGAAGATGTGCAAGACAATAATATTCCCAATAATGAGAAGTTGGAATTCTTGCCAAGTAATCCATTTTTTATGTAAAATGGGATCTCGCAATGAAAACAATTTTACACCAATTCCTTTAAATGCTTCACCGTGCATTTCTGCAGATGAAGATGCGCAAGAGAATGCTGTCGATTCTTCCAAAAAGAAAAATGTTTTAAGAAAGGTGAAACTTTTTTTTTTCTTTTCAAGAAACTTCGAACCGATAACAGTAATGGTTTTACGTACAAAAGATTTAAATAATTTTACGAGCCACTTGTGCAATACGCATAATACAAAACACATATTCCTTATAAAATATAGGCAATAGAATTTTAGACGATGTAAAAAAAAAAACCATTTTTAAAAAAAATTTCTTCATTTAATTAATTGCTGGAGGAATAGAGAAAAGATACTCAAATGGGTTTATAAGCTGACTGTAACTTAAAATCTTGCGCGAAGGTCCAAACCTCTGACTTTAAAATGTCAAACAAAGGCCTGGAACTCCCCCCCCCCACACATTAACATTCCTAGCGAAGGCTTGGACTATCACCTGACATTAATATGTCAAGCAAAGGCCTGGACTATTATCTGCATTAATATGCCAGCAAAGGCCGGACTATTTATTCATATTCCTAGCAAAGTCTGGACTATAATCCGACATTAATATGTCAAGCAAAGACCTGGACTATTACCTGACATTAATATGTCAGGCAAAGGCCTGGACTATTATTGGCATTAATATGCCAAGCAAAGGCCGGACTATTTATTCATATTCCTAGCGAAGGTTTGGACTATCACCTGACATTAATATGTCAAGCAAAGACCTGGACCATTAACTGACATTAATATATAAAACAAAGGCCTGGACTATTTATTCATATTCCGAAGGTCTGGACTATATTAACTTAAACCTGTCAAGAAAAGGTCTGGATTATTTGTTAGAAGTATGTTACGCAAAGACCTGTGTACCTATTTTCTCACATTGTCATATAAAAGAAAACATATGAGCAATTGCCTTATGGCTTCTTTAGGAAAGTATGTAATATTATCTATGATTACCATCTACGGAAAAAAGTGCGGACATATGCGTGACTTACAACCTGAAAAGAAAAACTGCTGCATAGTAATAACATCTCAGAAGGTATAGAGAGAGACAGCCACTTGACTGTAGCATCTTATTAGGAGGAACGGAGGTGCTACTAGAACATAACTGTCTGAAGATGATGTGAACTGTTACCTCTACAGCTGGATTCTCTGCTACTGTGGTATCTTCCTTGTACCTGATTACAGTCATTTATATGAGGCGGACATACACATGGCTGAAGTCATTTGAACTTCTGGAACGAATTTTTTATTCGGAGATCTTCGAGTGTTTTAAAAACATTTATTCCAATATACATATTTATAGGTTTATTTTAAACATTATTATCAATAGAAGTATTTTACTACAATAGTGAAAATTATGTAATAGCCTTTTTGTTCCTAAATTCATAATAAAACTTTTCGACGTTCAGTGCTCTTGTACTGTGTCGTTCATTTTGTGGTGTGCCTCTCTGAGAAATCTTTTATTCTTACCTTTTGAAAGTATTATTCATATTTTTACTTTAAGTTTCATATCTTGGTAGCATGTTTTAGATATTTTGTATGTTTCCGTGCACGTCTCTGTTCCCCCTACATACCCTTCAAGTTTGTCAGCACGGTAACGAATCATCCTGTAGATCAGTGATTCCCAAAGTGGTCTATTTAGAACCCCAGGGTCTATGACGACCTGCAGGGGGTCCACGTTAACAAAAAATAATTTTAGGGTCTATGAGATTTAAGTGGGGGTCCATAATAATGGCTCTCATTAAACTAGATCGTGATTTTAATTTTAAACGAAAATTTAATCAAGTCGAAAACAAAATTTTACTTATTTAACAGATTTATATTTACTAAATTTAATAAGGTTAATTTGCACTTCCAAGGTGACAGCATAATTTTTTTTTAAAACAAGAAGTATTTCAGCATTTCTTTCCAGAGTTAAGCTAAAGAAGTATAATACTGGATGTTCCGAATTTTCTCAATTTGTGTCACAGACAATCTGTCTGGACGTTTTAACCGACGTTCAACATTTGACTGCATTTTATTCAGATTTTGAAACCAGGTTTGAAAGTGTTTTGACTATGGTAATACCACAGTAGGCAATGAATTTATATGGTCACATTGAAAAAAATGTCACATGACAATAGGAACAGATCGTAATATGCACTAATGAAGATCTTAAAGTTTAGAAACGGATGTCAGTAATTTTGGCTTTAAAAAGGCAAACCTGTAATTTGTCCCGAATTATAGAATATCGTGAGGAAGTTTTTAATTGTTCTTCCTAGTGAAAAGAAGTTTCAGTGTGGTTGCCTATCTCCAAAACAAAAAAAGAAGGGGGGGGAGGAGAAAGGGCACTACTAACAAAGGAGATTTAAGGTTAAACCTAACAAGATAGATACCAAATGTTGAAATTTTTTTATTGTAGAGCCAGATTCATCCCTCCCATTAAAATAATTTGTTTGTTTATTTTATTTAAGTTTTTTGTACATTAATGAACTTTTAATTTAATTAATCAACATCTGCCTTTTAAATTGTAAACTCTGTATTTCACTAGTTAAAAATTTAATTCTTTTAAAGTAGTAATACTAGCTCTCAAAAAGATAAGTTGATAAATTTGCAAAAATTCAGCATCAATTAAGCAGGGGTCTACTTCAAACCGAAAAACAGAGCAAGGGTTTTTCGAGTTTGGGAACTTCTGTTTTAAATGTTCATCTAGTTTCTTATTAATATAAGTTGATTGTTCATTAAAATTTCACTTAAAAGCAACATGCCTCTTAAGTTTGAGCCGCAATCAAACAGTGAAGGGAACAGCTGGGTTAGTATTCCACTCTAAACTTTCATACTACATCATCATGAACTTTAGTCCCTAAGGAATTTAACGAGTATCATCTCTATGCGTAGAATCATTTTTTTTTATTTTAGCGCACAATCATTTTTAAGGAAAATGCTGTAAAACAACCCTAAAAATTTGAAATAGTTTTAGAGCAGATAAATTAATACTGAAAGTCCATAGGATTAACATAGGAATTGTAATTATTAGCATGAAGCCCTCTATTCAAGAATTAAATTTTTTTTAGATAAGATATTAAAATGTAATTTCAAGAGCTTTTGAAAATTATTCATGAAATTAAAAGTTTTGACAAAATTTTTTTGCTTAATAGATAAATATAACATTATGCCTAGGTAGAGAATATATAGCAGGAATCTTTACATTTGCCTTATGAATCATTTGAACTATAAAAATGTAATAAGGAGAATTTAATGCTTTTAAAATAATGAAAAATTACAGTTATTGTTGACTTTAGGAGTTCCTGAGCCAATATTAAATGTACAAGTACTTACCATTTGGGAGGTAATATAAAAGGGTGAAAAATTGGTTGTAAACATTTTTTTTTTTTTTTTGGAAATTAATATTGATCAAGTGTTAGAAAGTGCTAATGGTCGCATTTCTCTACTGGTCACCCTATTTTATTTTAACATAAAATTTGTTTGATAGTTTTAAATTATTTCATGAGATGTTTAAAATTTAGAAATTTTTTGTTTTGGTATCTAACACAATTATGACACTGAGTGTAAAAAGAAATTAGAACCTTTACAAATGCACTGCAAATATTATTAATGATAACTTATTGTCATTGAAAAAAGGCATTAAATTAGTGAAAAAATACAACTATTTTTCACTTTGGAAGTTCCTCGGCCAGTGACTATTAATTTAAAGGTATATGGAATTCAGGCTTGATGAAAGGCAAAATTGAAACATCTCCAGCCATGATTACTTAGTTAGTTACTAGTTGAATTAGAATTTATAAATCAATACTGATTTATTTAATCTAAATTATGTCTGAGAAAAGTACAGTGAATAAAATTTATTTCGATTAATGGTACAATATCAACAAAATACCCTAATAAGTTAGAACACATAACATGGTAGATACATTTCTTGAAAATACTGCATTGTGGGAAATCATGTTGTATGAGACGCTAATTGAATACGAAAACTAGGATTTGCTTCTAAAAATAAAACTGCCTCTTATGATGTAACATTTTGATTATTTTATTTACTATACAACTACATGTAAAACAAATTTCATAGCAAACTAAAATAAATTCAACATTATCTAAAAATTAAAACGGTAATGCAATTTTGAATTTGATAATTAAAAAGTGACAATGTTAAGTCAAATTTATTCATCATCACTTTAAAATAATCAAGAACTTTTGAAGGAATATAAATTTCCTTTTGAATGATGGCTCTTTTTTGACATTTCTATGGCTAACATTTTTCAGTTTATATTAGATTCATTTACATATGTGGACGGTAAAAAAAGCAAAAGTATTACTTATTTTCAATATATTGTTAGGAATATAAAGCTCTTAATCACTGATGAAGTAAGCAAAAACTTTTTCTTCTGTTACCTTTGCATCAAAACAGGGGGGGGGGGGAGGTTCAACAGAAGAAATGAGCAATTTCTTAGACTGTTCTCCAAGTCACCATGTAATATCACTCAAAACATAAATACATGCGAACAATGCACACAAGAAAAAACAACTTGACTAGAAAATGAATATAATACAAGTGAAAACGAACTACAAATATATATTTGTGAATATGTATATGTACACTGGATGAGTGAGTGAATGAATATTAACGTCCCACTGTTCAGCTACACGAGGGCTTTTGGGGACGGTCCGCGTAATTTTGAACCATGGTCAAGTGATGCGGACGACACCTGAGCTGGCACCCCCCTCTCCTAACTACCACACCACACCAACGGGAGGATGTTTGAGCTCTCGACAGATTAAACATGCATTGCTCCCCCTCACGGCGAGTCTTCAGTGGTACTGGGATCGAACTCATGACACGCTAGCCACGATCCGATGCCTAGACCACTTGGCTACCGCGGCCACATGTACACTGGATAATTGGGCTGCTGCAGAAAAATTATATCTCTAACTACATTGTAAAAGGTTAACCTGTATATATATGTATTTCTCGACTATCTTTATAGGCGAAGAATATTTCCTAATTTTTGGAAATCTAAATTTCTCAAAAAACATTGATGAGAAATTATAAACACATTATACATATTTCTCTACTAGAGAGCTGATCTTTGAATACATAGTTATAACTGCATTGGGGAATTTTAGGCAGTGTTAATACAACTAGTAAGTATTTGAGGGCTGGGGGGATAAGGTATTTCTAATATATAGGGGAAAAAAATCTCAAACAGAAAAAAAAACTTTAAAAACCTTTCTAAATAAAACTGAAAAATTAACAACAAAGATTGATGCATCCTCTATATCAGTGTTTCTGTACGTGGGGCAATTTGAAAACTCATTTAGAGCGTAAAGGATCTATTTATTAGTAATATAGCCAATTATAAAAAACATTTTTCACTACTTGTTTATGTAGTATGATACAAATTGTAATAAAAATATTAAATATCTGTCTGCATAAATGATAAAATATTCTTTCCAAACACAATCCCACTTTGTTTTGAATAGTAAGAAATAATGTGAGAATCTAAGTTTCTGTCGTGTTTTGCAGTGTCCATTATTAATCATTGGTGTTAATTCAAAATAAACGTCTGTAAAATTGTTATAAAAGTCCCCCTTGTTTAAAAAAATACATAAATTTAAAAAATATTAGTGATATGTGAATGGTAAGAGAATTCAGTAGGTAATTTTTATTAATTCCAATTTTAGGAAAACATCTTTTTCGAGAAACATTTGTTATATGAAAAGTATGTGTATTTTTTTTGTTTTTGCATTTGGGTCTTTTAATATGCATCATTAATCTACGTTTACTTTTTTTCAGATTAAGTTCTTATATATTTTTCTTTTAATCCATAATGAAATGCAATAAGAGAAAAAGTTCATCAGTATTCAGAGGAATATTTAAAATTTAATTTCATACCTGCTGTTTCATGCCAACAATGCTTGACCAACAAATCAATGAAATATAGTTATCTCGAAGCATACTTGAAGGCAAAACATAATGCTTGTATTAATTCAGATTTGAATTATTTTCTAACTTTAAAAATCAATTTTGAAAAAAAGAGTAACATTACAATCTCTATTTACTCTTCATAAAGTAACTGCTAATTGTACTGTTGAGGCTAGTTATCATATTTCACTATTCATCGCTATTTCTGGAAAAAGTCATACTATAGGGAGACTTTATATATATATATAATCAAACCATCACAACATCAGTATTTCTTAAAATGGTTCTGGGAAAAGATGACAAAGACAACAAAGCTATAGTGCTAAGTAACAAATTTGATAACAGAATAGACAAAATGAGTGAGGATATTGAAATGCAACTTGTTAAAAAGCTGAAAACAAGAACATTTTCAGTACAATTGGATGAATCACCATTGAGAGACAGTGAGGCTGTACTTATAACTTACATAAGATATGTTAATAAAGATCATTTTGCTGAAGAAATGTTATTCTGTAAATCTTTAGAAAGTACCACTACTTCCAAAGATATTTATAATAAACTTAAAACATACTTAGATGCCAATAATATGTGAATGAAAAATATAACATCTTGTGCTGCAGATGGATTCCTATTATTACGGAAAAAGAAAAATGGTTTTTTAAAATTGAAGAAAGATGAGAATCCAAATATGCTTCTTTTTCATTGTGTCATTCACAGGGAAACCTAACACCTAAAAACACTGCACCAGGTTCAAAATGAAATACTTAAATTAGTTATAAAGTATATCAATGCTTTTCAACCTAATGCTAATGTGAATGTCTCTTCAAGTAATTCTGCGAAAAAAGAATTGAAGGCCATGTGAGAATAATATTCCACACTGAAATAAGATGGCTCTCAAAAGGAAACTTCTGAAAAAGGTTTATGGAGCTATTTGACAATCTTAGTGATTTTTTAAGTGAAAAATCTGAAGTGTTAGAAAAAGTTGTTTATGGTCGATAGTAAAACATTTCTATGTTATTTAGCTGATACTCATATCAATTAAAAATAAAATATATTAAATAAACAACTTTAAGGAATAAATAAAGCTCTTATTGATGCAAAAGCGAAGACACACATGTATAGCGAGACATGAGAATTTTAAAAAGGCTTATGGAAGGCATGGTAAAAAAAGGTTGAGAAACACTGCTCTAGATTTAAAATAAAAAGTAAGGAATGAAAAACATTTTATTTTGAATTTTACTGCCCCCCCCCCCCCAAATACTTACAATGTAAAAAAAAAATTATTGGTACATTTCCTTTTTACAATTATATAGGTAACATGAGACTATAAATATAATTAAATGCTCAAATAGAAATATGAATGAATGTGATGTAAGATAAATATAAGAATTATAGAATGAGTAAGAAATAAATTAATATTACAATATGGACTTTTTGCATTAGATTTTATAGAAATTAAGTAAAACGTATATTACCAGTAAAAAAATATTTTAAAGTAACCCATATTTTTAATTATGCAGTGTTGTGAGTGAATGAGAGTTATATTTACATCTCACTATAAAGCTGCATGAGAGCTATTGTGGACATACCTCTTAATTTTGAACCATGATCAAGTGACAAACACTTGAGTCCCCCCCCCTCCTGACTTCCACACCAATGGGAAGACGTTTGAGCCTTGCCAGTTTTAACATGCAACAGCCCCATCTATATGGTGGGTCCTCAGCGGCACTGAGCTCAAACTCATGACATGTCAGCCACAAGTCTGTTACTTTGACCACTTGGCTACCACAGACACTTTGCAGTGTTGTATATTATTTCTTGTTCACTATCTTATTTACACATTAAAAAAGCTTTTAAAAAATTAAAAATGAATTTCATTGCACTTATTTTTACTGAGAGATCTTTACCACGGACAAAATATTTTTCTTTAGGAGAAAGATTCTCTTAAATACACAAATATTTGGCAGTAAATTATATTTAAAAATAATAATTTTGAAGCAAGAAAAAAGGTCTTTAGAACATTTTTTTTCTCTTTAACATAAAATGTAATATAATAACAAGTAACATTATTTAAAACAAAAAATAAATTAACAAATTTTTCTTTGCTTACTTTCTTTAAGAAAAAAGCCAAAATTCTGAGCACATTAAAAAGGTAAATGATGTAATATTATATTATTTTCTGACTTCATAAAAAAAAACTCCATATACTTTAATTTGAAATTGTTTAAAACCAGATTTTCTGCTTTTTACACTATAAATAAGTTTTATAATTTTACACATTGAAATAAATAAAAGCAAACTTATTCAGTGTTTAAAAAATTAAATATTAAGTACAAAAAAAGAAATGTGTTATAATTTTATAATAATATATCATCGCATGAACCATAAGAACATAATAAATTTTTTTGGCTGTAATAAGCAGTCTAAAATTGGGTCTTGTTCTTTATATTATGAAAATATTGTACTTTTAAATGCCTCTCTGAGAGAAACAATATTTTTACAAATATGATTATTTTAAACTCAATAAATAATTTATTGTATTATTACATTCTATTATAACACATAAATTAAGTCTTTAACAATTTTTCTGGATATTTCCTGAACATAAGTTTTTCTGAAAGGAATTTAACTTTCTCTACATCAGTTTTCTTTCTTGAGAGTTCATCATATGAAACCTACAAAAACATAAATAAAAATCAAATAAATAATAATAGAAATAAGAATTTGATTTTTTTTTATGATACATCAAGGAAATACAGGGTTGTACATAATTTTCTTCCAGGTTTCTAAGCCCTATAGCAGGGGTGGTCAACCTTTTCAGGAAGAGTGCCACTTCCAACTTTTCAAAAAATTTACTTATAAGCTTATTATGTAATTTTTACGCAAAGAGCTCCTTTTTAATGCAAGTCTAAGTGAGGGAAATTAAAAAAAATATATAATAAATGAGACCAAAGCATAAACTTAGAATTTATAGTTAATCAGATTGACGATTATTTAACGATATTTTGATTTTGTTATGTTCATAATGGAAACAATTTGTTCAGAAACGTGTGGTGATTCAAATCTACAACAATATCTGACAGCCGAATTGTGTAAATTTGAAAAATTGCTTGTTAGAACAAATTTCTAAAATTCAATATAAATTATATTTGCTTTTCAGTATAATATGGTGCTGTAGACAATAATTTCAATTTGGATTTCAGGTGGGTAACAATTAACATTTTGCAGAGAAATTAAAAAGGGATTTAAGGAAAGATTTATTTTTCTTTTTCATCTTGAAAATCATCAAACCTAGTTCTGAAAGAATCCTGCAAAAATGGATATTAAATTTTTAAATCTATCACAGCTCGGAGCACTAATGACTTGACCTTATTAATATGAAATGTGTTAATTTGTTTTTCAAAAAAATCAAGACAAAAAATAAGCAAAAGTTTGTCCCAAAACCAACTAGGGTAGGAAAAATACAAATCTTTCTCCGTAATCTTAAATTATTCTACCATCCCACAGTATCAGTAAGAAAAGCTACATCATATAGCACATCTTCATTCTATAATAGCAAGTACTTACTGGGTAGTTCAGTGTTTTTTCCCCAGATATTTTAAAATATGCTCCCTCAAATTCCAAATTCTTTCAAGTGAAAATAGCTTTGGAAAGCCAACTTGCACAACAAGCAGGTACATTCTCTACATGATAAATTTCTATTGTGACTAATTTAAGTGTACTTAAAATAAATCTTGAGGTATTTTTTTTTTGTCTGAGACAACTATATTTGAATATAATTGTAAAAAAAATTATTTATTATCTTTTCAAATTTTTGCTTAGGTCTCTGCATGCGAGTGAAACAACTCCGTCATGCCACATTGTGGCACGCGTGCCGCGGGTTGGCCACCCCTGCCCTATAGTATCCAAAACTGAGACGAATACTGCAAAAAAGAACATTTGAAGGAATACAGATACAGTTCAAGTTTTACTTACATACATTACAAGTGTTCTCTTTGAAACCTTGGTAACATGGCATAAATCAATGCAATAGCCTAGTTCCTGCCACACTACTCAACATGATACTATCAGCATTATTGAAAGCACAAGTTATCTTTTCTGTGTTATCTGAAAATTTGACTTTTTATATGAGACCAAGTTTTCACAGCCCCTTTGCCAAGTGATAGAGCAGAACTGCATGAAAGGATAACATGTGCTGTCAAATAATGTTGACAGAACCCTGTTGAGTAGAGTGTGGCAGGAATTGGACTATCCCAATTATGTACACCATGTAAGCTAGTTTTCACAAAAAGAACACTTATAAAGTATGTAAATTCAATTTGAATTGTTCCTGCATGCTGTCAAATATTCTTTTTTCCTGAATTTATCCTAGTTTTTTTACAATAGAGTTTCAATACCCAGCAGGGAATTTTGAATAACTCTGAAAATTAAATATAAGTTAAAAATTTAGATTAAAATACAATTTTATAAAAATGTGTACAAACTACAAATATACATTTTTGATCCTTAAATATTTTCAGTGATCACACATATGAATATTATACATAACATTTAAAATTATATAAGTATAACAAATGTACTTGTTTACAGTAAGAAATGAATAATGAAATTAATTACATAAAAAAGTTTCACATAATATGTAAGAAGAAAAAACTATTTAAGGGAGATTGTTCAGAAATTAATACCTTATACTAGATTAATTTATGATAAAATCAACTTTCAACTGGTTATATTTTGATTTAAATGTGATTATAATTTACCAATTTTCAAACAATCACTTTCAATTCAATATTATATTAAGTAATTTAAAATAATAAATGGTTCACATACAATAACAACTGTATAACCAGCATCTTTTAACAAATTTATAGCCAACATATTAACTCCGGTGAGTCCTGGTGACCAATGGGTATAATCCTTTTGAAACATAACAAGAAGAGCAAACCTGGAAAGTGTTTTAAAAGCATTTTGTTAATGAAAATTTGCATTCTTAATTAATTTTAATAAGAAAAACTTGTTATACTTCTTGGGAGATAAAATGCAGAACTAAATATTAAATATATTTTGATTTTATGGTACCAAAAAGAAAAATATTAACCAATAATACAAATACTAAGATTTTTCCTAGATCTGAAAATGGGTAAAGGACAAAATCTGGAAGAAAAGCAGTGGAGAAACTGTTTTCCATTATGCAATAGTAGTATTCCAAAATAGGGAATCCATCTTGTTATACCTAGTTATTTTAGCTACATATATATATGTAATAATCCATGTTAATTTTCTCTTGAGGGCTTTTTAATTTGTAATGGCCCTGTGTTCTCCAGGACTTCACATAATAATCAACTACTAGTTTGCCCTAAAGGGACATAACCATAACTTTAACACTTCGAAAATAAAAGCACAGCATTTTTAAATTGGGAGTTATATGATCTACATTGTTCAATATATTTGGACCAATCAAAGGATCCTTTCAAGGAAGTCATATGATTTTGGGAGCTTCTGGCAGGCATTTTGCATAAACTAGCTGCATGGCCCGGCGTTGCACTGGCTTTTACCGAGTGTATAACTTCTCAATATTAGCAAGCTCAGTGTTGGTCGTGATTTCTTTTGTATATGTCTTTAAAATTCCCTTTTAGATTTTTTTTTACTTCTTTGCCTCGTTGTGAAGGTTTCTTCTCCCTCCGCTTAGCCCGGCATTGCACGGGCTGTTACCAAGTGTATGTAACTTTACCCCCAAGGGAATTTCTTCTTTCCCTCATGATGGTAGCACTTCTCTGTGTGCACGTGCGCGAGTGAGTGATTTCTATAATTGATTTAATTCTATATTAATTTAAATCCATTATCCTTAATTAATTTCTAAAAAGCTTACCGTTAGTTATTGAAATGATTGCTTATTTTTGGATGTTTGTATGTTAGATTAAAGATATTTTAATATAAACTAAATAAAAATTACTTTGGGAGGAAACCCTGGTGTTAAACGGGTTTGGCCGAGTGCATAACTTTTTGCTAATGAAAATTTTCTCTTCCTCACTCGATGTCATTACTCCCTGGTTTGTGAGTGATTTTTCTATTTTCATTAAAATTCCCTTTTACGAAAGTTCTTCCACGCCTTTGTTGTGTCGGACGGGTGTATACCCTCCACTTAGCCCGACGTTGCACGGGTACTTGCAATATTATAACTTTATCCTAATGGAAATTTCCGTTTCCCCTCTCGATGCCAACACTTCTGGGTGAGGGTGTATACGCGATGCAAGGGATTTCTATACTAACGTTATTAAAATTATCTTTACTGAAATGTCTTCAATCTCTTTTCTTTTACAGACAGATTTCTTTTCTCTCAGCTTATCCCGGCGCTACTCAGGCTTTTTTACATGTATAAACTCTTTTTCCCTCTTTTTTTTACAGTGATAAGATCTTTCTTTAAATTTTTATTTTTGATTTGTAATTTACAAAACTGATCTAGTTTTATCCACAAGAAAACAATGTACAATTTTATTAAATAATTAGTTTGGTAAAAAAAAAATATTTATTTAGTTTTTAAAAAAAAAATATTATCTTATATGCATTTTTATTGAATAATGAATGAAAAATTTCTAACCGTTACCTATTGAAAGACTGCTTATTTCTGAATGTTTGATTATTCGGTTAAAAATATGTAACTATAAAAAAAGAAGTATTGGAGAGAAAACCCAGACATTTGTTAGCATTCACTGTATAAAGAAAGATTTAAAATGTAAATAATACTATCTGATGAAAACATTTCAGCATTTTCTTATATTCTCTTAAAGTTTTTCGCTATATTGCTTTTCTTGAAAATAAAGAAAACTATCAGTTGTGATGTATCAGAAAGTTGTTTTTCTGCACATGCTCCATAAGCCTCAAATTGGTCAATTCTTTCGTAGATATATCCAAATTAATTATTGTAGCCATTTGGTGATTTTAGAAATTTTTTTTCGTGGCATTTTCATGGTTCCTTGAAATGGAAAAGTACCATTTTTAAAAATATTTTGTGTGCAAGAAAGAAAAAAATGAAAATTTTTTCAAAATTAAGGAATTTCATAATTTTTTAAAGAAGTTTTATAATATTCTATCTCAGTCTAACTTGGCAGCGTTGAGAAATGTACACAATGTACCAATCTACTTGAAAAATAGCTGTAAGTATCTTTCTTTTTGGAATTTAAATCCAAGAAAATCGATGGAAATTTGTAAAAAAATGCCATACATTGTAAAAATTAGGATTTTAATGAAATATTTTTCAACTTAATCACATGTTAAAAGCATTTATTTTTTAAACAAAATGAGTTAATACAAACAACAGAGCAACATCATGAAATTCCAAGTTTGGCTGAAAACCGATTTTCGACACCTGCTTTTGACACTGTTGTAACAGTAACATTGCTGCAACAATGGAGACAAATCAAAGTTTGCACGAAAAAAAAACGGGTTTTTCGGAGGTTTTCAATTAATATCTTTTCAACTAATTGCAATATCGGAATGTAAATGGTCAAAATGGCTTCCCTGGATCATTCTTGATCTTTTGGTACCTTCTGCGAGTTTCTGCGCGGTGCGGTTCGTGAGGAGATAGACGCACATAGATAGATAGGTACATACGTTTGTTTACCTTCGGATTTTAATAGTGAAGATACTAGAATTTTCTGGAAGATTTAAGTTGCTTCTTGTCCTGGTCATGTTGCTCTGCTAGCACTTCTCAAGTTATTTATGCGTGAGTGTGCTGTGGGTTTTATGTTTGTGTAAAATAAATGCACATTGCAAAGTACCAAGCCACCTCAAGTATATCTCATCATAAACATAATAGTTAATAATCTTGTGAAAATCTTCTTGTTGAAATGCATTCCATACACACACACACACATATGTATATATATATTTGAAGGATTTAAATTATATTCAAATCCATTCGAAATAAAGTAATCTAATGGAAACTTCTAATTTTATAGTGTCTAAGAGATTATTTCTGATTCACGACAAAAATATATTTGAAGCAAATTTATTCATTATTTTGCTGAAAATGTTTTGTACACAATACACAAAAATCCAGTATTTCATAAACACATTTAAAAACAGTCCAAACTGTGACGATATACTATAGGTATTATCAAAAGTTAAACACACATTCTAATTTTGTCACATAATTTTTGGGGGAAGGAAGGGGGGGGGGGTGTACTTTAAAATATTCTTTTGACTTTTTTTTAAATTAAAAAAATAGTAGAGAATATTTTAATATAGGTCTTATGAATAAAAAATAAAAACGTCTTCTGCTCTTGTATCTTTGAAAATCCTTCCAAGTAAATTATGAAGACACAGAATAATAATGACATTCTTTATATTTATATAATTGTTTAACAGCAACAAAATTGCTTATGCATTATTTATTCATTACTTTTTATATTTTCAAACATTTAATAAATTTTTAGATCTTTTGTTGGTGACTTTTTAAAATTGTTTTAACAATTTCTTTTTGATTATTATTACTTGGCACAGTTTACATAACAAAAAATGAAACAATTATTGGAAGAAAAAGTCATTGCAATACAAAACCATCATGAAGGAAATTTCTTTTTCCATTCACAATACTAAAAATTTGAAGCTCATAGTTTGGTCTAAATCAGCATTACATTATACCTTCAAAAATAAAAAGGTAAAACATTTGCTTTGAGCCTGTTTTTAAATGCACAAGAAAATATTGCATATTAAGGAACAAATGCACTACATTCAACATTTATAACTTTTCAAAATTTAGGCAGCATTCTCGAGTGAGTATATCAGTAATGGAAGTATAACAGAGCATCAAGTAAATTTTCTATTACTTAAGGTAAACATTTTTTATTCCTCAAATATATACTTTAAGCAAATAAATAGATAACAATTTTTGGATACTAAATTTGAGGTTTATCTGAACAATCAAAGTATAGTGCTTTTATAGAAATCTCATAATGTTCTAAAAATACTTCATACACACAACAATCATTTCAACAATTTTTTTTAAAAAAAGGTTTAACTAACATTCTTAAAAACACAGGTGTCATTTCTTTATCTACCAGTAACTGATGTTTTTTTTAACCACAGTAATATAGTGCAAATTATATAACTTACTTTACTCAATGCATTACTATAATGAAATATTTTGGTAAAAGAATAAGTGATTCATCCTAAATGGTATTTTATTTCAATTTTTCATTTAAAATTTTTGAAAACCCAAAATATTTGTATCAATGTCAAGATTATTGAATTAGTGTAAGGAATATACATACCTCTTGCTATTTATAGGTACAGGTTTCAACCCTTCAGATGCTGTACCAAATCCCTGTATTGGTAAAGGTTTTCTATTTTCATTTATTATAAATTCAGCATCTGCAATGTAAACATTGAGTAATTATTATTACATGTAACTCACAAAACTATTTTGCATTGCTTTTAAAAAAGTAGATGAAATATTTTATTGAAAATCGAAGGACTTCATGCCAACGCATAAAGTTTTCCGCAACATGCCAATTTAAAAGTAAGAAATTCATTTTCAAAAAACAAGAGTGTTACATCACTACACAATGTAAAAAATTTCTGTATCACTAGATATAGGAAAAGAATGTTTTTGCAACTTGTGTAAAAATGGTACTCCATCATTCTTTTAAGTAACTTCAAAATCCATAAATAGACATTTAGATAATCATATTTTTAAGAAAAGATTTTGAAATATTTATTCATTTTTTTCATATTGGCTATACTTTTACTTCATTTGTTGTTTTTGAACATTTCACAAGACAAAAATATTCTGCAAGTTTTCGAAGGAGTTTAGTTCTGGGCTGATGTTTGGATAAGATGTCGCATCAATCTTTTCTCATTAATACCAATCTTGCATTGATTTAGATGAACAACTAACAACATTATAGGAATTTCTATTTTTGGTCCACCTAAAATTGGCCAGAAAAAGTTATCAGAATTCCATTTAGTTGTTCAAGTTCAGTTTGACATCAATTCTTTGTACATATGTTATGAGTTTTGTAGCATATTTTCCTGTACACGAGGAATGTTTCACAGCAAAACAGAACCATCTCTCCCCTGCCTACTACCTACGTAAAATAAAAAAAGATAAATCATGTAAGCAGTAAGTAATGCTATTTGGTCTATTTAAGTCAAATTTTTCAAGTAGAAATATATATATTTCCCCCTATACAATTCTATGACATTCTTTATCCATTTTAGGTGAGCTACTTTATAGTGCTTCCATAGTTGTGGTTTTCCCCTAAGCTTTTGAGAACTAACACAACTTTTTAACTTCAAACTTCATTATTCAATCCAATAAGTTATTTATTTAACTTTTCTTCTTTTGTTCCATTTTATGAAACAACTGATATTTTATCATTGCCTGATTTAAAATAGCAAATAACTTCTACCTGTAGCCAGATCCTTCCGGCACACTCCCTACAATTCTTTTTACTGAGAAAAATATGATAGTAGTTCAAGAACAATTAAGAGTTCTACTAATTTTATGTTCACCTTTTCTTTTTCTATTGCAAAAACCAACTTTTCACACATCTGTTTCAGACAGTCAACTTCCATCAGGTGTTTTAATAATAATACAAAAAAAAATCAGATTTAAATCTGATTGTTTTTTTACAACCTTTTATGTGGGTTCAATTACAGTTTAACTTTACACTTTAAATAAAGATAATCTGATAATAATAATTAAAAAAAAGTGGTCTCATATGTTTCCTTTCAAAGCAAAAACAACAATTTTTAAAAAAATTTCCTTTATCTTTGAAATTGGTATTAATATTGCCTTTCTTGACTAAAAGTGCAGTGTTGAGCAGCATTATTACTTTGCAACAGACTCTATTTTAAGTTTTTATTTTCAATAATTGATCTTATGATATGACAATTCACCAAGAAAACAATATATTACTATTATGACACAAAAATAAAACACCAAACTTTGTCGAAAATCATGAATGATAGATTATTCAATAATAAAATAACTATGCTACTCATAGTAAATTTCTTTCTAAGAGAACTGATTATCAGTCAATTAAAAAAAAAAAAAAGGAGGGTAGAATTTTTAAAAAAAATACCATTTATGATTTTTCAAAGTTTGGTGATATTCTAATGTTACCTATAAAAACTCCTGTATCACTAACTTGATTCACAGCTAAGCATTTTTTTGGTATCAAAATGTTCAGAATTTTAATAACATGCTGGCGACAATTTTGGACATCTGAACTCTCTGGAAGCTGAAAATGATAAAAGAATAAATCATCACAAGATTTTTTTTAAACCTAATAGAACTTCTTAAATTTAAGAATAAAGTATGTTACCAAATAAAAACTGGGTAGTTAACAAAAGTAATGTTTGAAAGGGAAGGGGATATAAGCATAACACAAAGTAATTATGTCTAAACTTACAAAATAGGACAACAATTTTTAAGTCTGCATATGCTTTTTGGTGAAATAATAATTTAGATTCAACCTTAACATTAATAAAATGATAATTGCTTTAGATAACTATTTATACTGTAGTATATAAATTATAAATATCTAAAATTCAGTAAAAATATCTTGATAGCAATAAGATATTAAGTGAAAAAGTCAAAATTTATCTCTTGACAAACTGGATTTATTTTTTTGCCACTTAATTTTGAAATAAGAAATTTTTATTTAAGTAATACTACAATATCAATGTAACACATAAGTTACCTCATTATCACTTGCTTTCTATATGTTAAAGCTATAATTGTAATTTCAGAAACCTTCTATGTTACAGTATAAATTGTAAAACCAACACCCCCCTCCCCTGCAACAATAAAGGTAAACCTCATTCTGTCACTTGAATTTTATTTTACTATTGAGACATTCAGTACTTGGGTAAGCAGCGTGTATTTCCTTAAACACAATCTTTAGGCGACTATTAATAATCCCGATGTCTCACAAAATACATTTTATCCAATAAATGTTATATTTTTGGTACTCATTTTTTATGAAAAGTTTGATATATCAACACTTGTAAATTATTATAGATTAGTTGTTGAAACTAAAAATAAAAAAATGTTAGTGTTTAAATTTTTATTTGAGAACTAGCCACTAAAGAATATGTTGTTGTTGATGCTAATCCTCCAGGGTCTGATGAAGTCAGACAAGATTAATTAAATCGTTGACTCTCAAAAAGTCCAGCACGAGAAAGGGATCCGTGTAGATATCTTTGCTAGTGCGATCCATACAATGCATTATGTGCTCCAGGGAAGCCAGGCATCAATATTTACTAAGGTTTGGAAGTAATTTTTTTAAAAAATTAAAAAAAATTTGACATTTTGTATGTATTAAATATTGTTTTCTGTTACAAATACACTCTTTATAAATATTTGATAAATACATATTTAAAAGTATTTAATACAATTTATAATTAATGAAAAAAATTTAATGTACAGTACCTAAAAGCAGTACTCATGTATTATCAAAACCACCTAGCATGTATACTAGCTATATTTGGTAATTTTTCTTGGGGCAAAAACATGATTTACAGAGAAAAAAAATTATAGGTTTGTATGTTTAAGTTGCTACATTTTACATATTAAATACTTTTTGGTTTACTTTTTACTGCATTTCCAAAAGACTTGCACCTTCAAATACAATATCATAACAAGCACATTTGAATATTTGCCCTTTTGAAGCAAAATTTTGCACTTTGGAAGCAATTTTATTGCATTTCCTTCTGTTGGTAAGCCCTATAGTTTTATTTTTAAAAATTTAGATTAAGATAAAAATAGATAAATGAAAAATATATATGTACATGGTAGAGAACTGAGATAGTTAACTAAAACATAGAAATCAACTACAAACAAAAATTTCTTTGCTGCAAGTTGAAATATAAATGAAAATTATGCAAATGGTTGCCATGAATCAATAACATCAGGTTATCAGAATTTGGCTCTATTCTTATTGGTGATTTGCTCTAATATGACTGTAATAATACATAAGTACTTCTTTATACTAATATTATGGTTGTGATAATATAAGTACTTCCTTACTAAGCAAGAAGCTTTATTGCTTCTCTGATTTTGTCAAGTATCTATTATTCTGAATGATGGGTATGAAGAAATTATAAAACTTGAATGAATGTGACTCTTTTTATAAAGCATTAATTTTTTATTAATGCTGTCTAATATTACATAAATAAGTTGCTTGTGAATTTTGAGCAACAGTCTATTGATTTACAGAAATTTCACATCATATTTTATAAGTTAATCTTAATTATAAAATTTCAATAGTTTATCAAAAAACATATACTCCATACAAAAATACATAATATAAACAAAATGCTTGAAAAATTCAAAGCATTAAAAGATCGAAATACAAAATTCTTGAATGTCTAACAATACCTTAACAGGTTCCAAGTGTAACTCGCACCCAAATACACCTTCAGGATAATTTTTCTTCAAAATACCTTTCAAATTTAGTAACTTAAGATGGTTAGTGATATTTACCTGGGAATCAGATGGTTCTAGAAAATATATGCAATAATTAGTCTCAAAATATACAAAAATTAAAAAGAAAATATAACCCAAATATATATGATAAATTATATTAATGAAGTGAAGTAAACTAATTAACAAAAAAAGTTAATATGTTTAAAACATTTTGATCATAAGAATTAATTTTCATAAATCACAGAGAATAAGTTTTGATAATCATTTTATTCTTCAAAAATTCAAAACAAAGATGATATAAATTAGATTAACTTTGTTTTTTAAGTATCAAAACTTAATTAATATTTAAAAGAAATTTAAAGTAGGCATAGATGGTCCCACAAACAAATCTGTAAACACATATATATTTTAAACTTTAAGTTAAAACAATAACGGTTTCCTTGTAACTTAAAAGTTTTAAAATACATTTCTTTGGTTAGCTAGAATAAGATTGAAATTTAACATTGAAATTAATTTTAGTCATGTTTTGAAGATTTGTTTCGTCTCTTTTTCAGTGTGCTAATAAAAAGCACATATTTAATAAATGCACAACATCAAGCTTTTTAAAAATGAAAACTTCAGTAAATAACTTACTGTATATACAATAAGGAACTCCATTTTACGAACCTCTATTTTGTAAACTTTTTCCTTGAACCAAGAACTTGGAAAATATGAATCTATTTAAAAAATTTTCCTTTCTCTATTTGCAATAAGTTATTATTTCCATAAAATACTCTAGAATATTACTATTCTTAAACACCTTCCAATTTTTAAAAATTTAAAATCCAAATAATAATTCAGACAACCAGCAACCTTTTTGTTGTTCAAAGTGGTATTGTTAATTTTCTATTTAATATAGGATTCTATAATATACAGTCAGACCCCAACTTAATGAACCTCTATTTAACAAATTTTGCCATTTAATGAATTTTTTTCTTTCCTTGATTAAAATAAAGGCACACCCCTCACCCTATTTAATGAATAAAAAACTCTGAATTGATTAATTATTTTAGCAAAGAAATTTTTTTTTATTAGTTTGCATTAGAAAAAATTGGATTTTTTTTCAAATGACATCCTTTTTGTCCAGAACAGATAAAATGCTTTTGTTGAAAGCAGCAAATTCAACAGGAAATGAAGACTATTATTAGACTTTACAGGTGCAGATGAGTGATGAGTCATGAGAGTAACCTATCGTGTGAATCTTAAAATAGGACAGGAAAATCCTTTCTTATCCCATCTGAATTCACAACACAATGGATATTTTAAGATTTTTACGATTTTGTACATTTGATGACAGACTTTCTAACTGTGCAACTGAAGTTCGGAAAATTTTTGATTTGTCACAGCCAATAAATAGTGATTCTAATGCAGAAATCGATAATAAAACTCCCATAAAAAGAAACTGTTACATTTTCTAATATTTTACATTCTTTAGAAAATGTGAAAACATACTTCTTTTGAGTCAGAAATCAAAAAGATTTTCAAACATCTATTAGTCAGTATTTTAAAATTTCCATTTGACTGATGCAAAAAAATTCACTGACTGTATTTTTAGCTGTTGAATAAAAGTGTGTAGTTTCTGACTATTGATATTTTTTGTGTAGTAGAATTTTCAAAAGGTAAATGTAAAAATTTAGTATTATATTTGGACTAACTTTGAATTAATGAACAAAATGTTCGGTTCCAATGAATTCATTAAATTGGGGTCCAACTATATTTTATTTGTCAAATGCACTACAAAACCATACAAAAAATATACTGAATTTTTTAAAGCAAAAATCTAAAATTTTTAAACATAGTTAAGAAAATTCACAGTTAAAAACTTTTAAAAAATAAAAATATTATTGTATAGGTGTGTATATATTTACATAAACTTTATTAGTAATCCATAAACTGAATAAACAATGTACATTCTAAGGTAGATCTTTAAGCATATCACTAGATATTTTTAAATGAAATGAGTATACCCTTTTAATCAATATCTATAAAAAAGTACACACATTACTTATAAAATATTGTTCATATGAGATATTATGTACCAATCTGTTGCAAATATAGGATAGCAAAAAAATTCTGAATTTTACTAAAAAACCCCAACATTTAAAAAAACAAAATAATTACATAAAATGACAAACTTTTTAAATCATGTTGTGTTGCTAATATATGCGCTCAATAAAAATTATAACATAATGATAATACAAATAAGATATAAATCAACAACAAAATTAAAAAACTAGTGAAATATTTTAAATATAACTGCAAAAAAATATAATTAACAATAACTTACCAATAATTGGTTTATAAAATTTTGGAGATAGTATTTTGAGTAACAATTCTTTAGATAAACAATTTAATACTCCTAAAGACCAAGCTAAATTTAATGTAACCTCTGGAGATAATTCCTTTTCAATATTTAAGATAGGCACGATTTTTTCAAGAATGACTTGAACTTGAGAAGAATAATAATCCAGGGCTCCAACAGTTAAAATATAAGCCACAAAATCTCGAGACTTGCAAGCATCAAAATGATTCTTTATCCATTCTCCACATTTATCCAAGATACCTATATAAATACATTTTAGATAAAAACATGAATTTTCAGTTAAACATTCCTGATATAGAAAACAAATTCTGTGCAAAACAATAATTTTGTATTAATAATTTGCGTAATAAACACATTTTAATTTTTGTATAACATATTTAAAATTCAACACATATAGAGGTTTGCTATTTTTAAGTTTTTAAATAGAACTGTATGGGTGGCATAGTTAGTTTGTTGCTGGCCTTCTGCACCCAAGGTTGTGGGTTCGACCCTGGCCCAAGTCGCTGGATTTTCAAGATGCAGAAAATCAACAGTGGCCATGTCTTATGATTATAAGAAACTTAAAAGATCCCTGGAGTGTCTGATGGCTTGGGTGCATGCCTCCCTCTAGGGAGAAAACTGGGCATCAAAATTACCAGTAGCGATTGGTATCCACCTATATGGTGCGAAGTAGCTTGGTGATTGATTTTGGTCACCTAAAGAAATTGACATCACCAAAGCCCCCTCCCCCATATACTACACTTTAACCCCTGTGGTATTTTCTATTATTTTATGGTGAAAGGTAAAAAAGGAGAGTAATATAACTTGTATTCTTAACATTCTTGGACATAGGTAATTATGTAAATTATCAAATGAGCATCAAAAAGTCAAATCAATACTGCATAGCACACTGTGTTTTGTAGAGGTACACAGTCACTGTTTCGTCTTTCAGAGTGCTATCTCTTATGGTAGTAAGTCATTCCTAACTCATGCACACAATCTTTCATGCAACTTTAATTATACATTTTAATGATTTTGGTGACTATTTATGGTACATAACCTCCCAAGAGTCTATCTTCTAACATATACCTCCAAATTTTAAAAGTCTCACATATTTTTAAGAAGCCTTTTATACTGTTAAAATTATTTAGTTGATACTTTTCATAAAAGATATGAGATACATTAGTTACTAGTTTTAGGCAAAATAAAATATTGTAGACTTAGAATAAAGATAGTGAAATATTTAACAAACTGTATAACAGGATGAAACTATGGCTTAATATCACTACCTTATTTAGAATTCCAGTAGCACACACGTCTCATAACCAAGAAAGGAAGAGGGATTTCATGAATTATTAATTGTAGCAATCAATATGTAATTGTTAATCATTGATATATCATGAACACTAGAAAATGTAATTTTCCATTTACTGTATATTTCAGCATATTGCACACACAAGCATTTAAAGCACACCTTTGCTTTCAAACCGTGTTCTTTTTTTAATTATTGGGTTATTTGTTGCATATAAGGTGCATTATTTTTCTTATGAAAAACCTGATATGTACGTGTGCAATACTCTCATCTTTTGAAGTCATTTAATTCAAAGTATTATACCAGGCTTTTGAGCAATGGTATACTTCTAGAACTAAAGCCCTAAGGGGCAAGAATAGAAGGTGAAAAGACATTTATTTACAAAGGATGCCAAATTTGTCCGGCCAAAGCATGGAATTAAATGTTCTTTAAGAAAAACACAAATTAAAAGTCATTAAAAAACTAATGTATCTAACAATATAGAAGAAATGGAAGATTATTATTTATAGGTGGATCAGAGTAAAAGTGGTGGTAGTGGGGATAAAACAAAATTTGATATAATCATTATAAAATATCATGAATCCAATGATATAATGGAAGACGAATAAGTGACAAACTTTTCATTGTATCCAATAATGACAGTTCATAAAGTATGTAATTTCCTTTAAATAAACAGTATTTACATACATGTAGCAGTCTACTGTTTTAAAGCTTATCTTCTATTTATTTTTAAAGCTATTACACTTATATCCGGTATAATGCAAGCCCGCAAATTACGATCACATTTTTTAAATTTCAAGTGTGCTTTATATGTCAGATTATATAGTATACACAATTTAAACATATTTAATTGTTATAAAAATATTTTTTTCAGTTCTTTTTCCTTTTTTTGCTGAAGAGTGTATTTTACAAAATGAAAAAGAACTCATTACCTATATGTTTCCACCTCATATGTCCACAAGCTGTTAAAAGTCCAGTGATTAAGGATACTTCTTGGATTGATGAAATTTCTGGTTCAAGCCAATTTAATAAATAAGCAAACAGTGCAGGATCAAAGAAGTTCATTTTTTTAAAAACATAAAATAAGTCAATGATTTCTTTGAGGTCAGGTTTTTCTGTTTTCTGCCTTAAATAAAAAGCTACAGAGTTTAAAATGAATAAATTTCTGTTAGATTTTTCAGCCAGTACATTTACTAACTTACACAATTCACTAACATCTAGAAAAGCCATTAGTTCAATTATTTTTTGCTCTAATCGTTTTTGAAAGGTTTTATCAAATAAATGTAAAATATGAACCAACATTAAAACATCTGATGATGAAATTTCATAAAAGCGCTTTTCTAACTGAGATGCTAACTTTATAACAACTTTCTTTTGTAAATCAGTTTCCATATATTTATGGTGGAAGTATAAACAACCAATGATATTAAAAGCAGAAAACTGATGAATATTATTTAAAATATTTTCTTCGGCAGAAACAACACAAGAGGAATCTGAAGGCACTCCTACTTCAAGTAAACTTCGCAAACCAGATACAAGTAGAACAGGTTTCAATGTAGCACAGTTTTTTTCAAAAGCTTCACATAGAATTTTAAATCTTGAGTCACTTGTAAAACATTCACTACTGGCGCCTTTAAATAAAGTGTGCAACCTTAAGGCTTTTAGCACTGAAACTGATTCAGATCCAGACAAGGTTTTATCAACAACGCCAGACAGAATTTCATCTACCGGACGATTGATAAATGGTTGTACATATTTAGAGACTTGAATGTTATCAGGTGCTGTTGTTGAACTCAGTCGTTGGACAGAACTTAAATTAGGTAGAGATGTTGAGATGGAATGAGTTGATCCAAAATAAGAATAAATAAGATTTAATTTGGAGTTATAATTCCGAAACAGAGATGCAGATATATGGCGAGACATATTAATGATGTTTTTATAAATAATTATTAAATAATGAGATATTTCAAATGAAAAAAAAACTCCATGTTTCTAGTTTGAAAGCTTGTATATTTCTCTTTTGAAATGTTGGCAACATCATAAATTTTCCATGTTATGAAAATGATCTGAAAAGAGAAGGCGAAAAATTCATTAAAATAAAACATTAATTTTTGAAATTAATTCTTACATATACACATGTATGCATATATAAATTAAAGCTTTATAATAAATTCTTCAATTAATAAAGATAAAAGAATCTAGAATTTGTTTTGAAAATGGTAGGATAATATAAAATTTTACATAGTGTAAAATCTGGCATATAATGCACACCTGTACTTTCAAGCAGCAATTTTTAGTTTTTAGGTATATTCACCAGATAACACCCCCCCACACCTTTTTTACAAAGAAATGCGAAATGTACGTGAGCAAAGCTCTTATATTTTGAAGTAATTTATTCAAGGTATTATTCCAAGCTTTGGAAAAAAAATAGTATACATCTAAAGCTACAATCTTTTAAGTTCATAAGGAATATCATTCTTTTGAATAAACAGTATTTTGATACATGCAGAAACCTAATTTTTTTGATGCTCAATCTTAATTTATTTTTAAAGCTTTCACTTTTATACCCAGGGCATAACGCATACCTCTAAATTTCAATCTTATTTTTTGTGCTAAAAGTGTGCATTATATGCCACATTTTATGGCAAATAAAATACTTTCAGTAGTAATCTTTTTTAAAACAAGAGATAAATTAACTACTTGAATTCAAGTCATACTTTTTATCCAATGTTAATGCTACTGAAAATCATGTGTGACTTAGAATCGATGAAAAAATATTGTTTGGATGAGATATTTAGAGCAATTACAGGTTCCTTTATGCATTTAACAGTTTACAAAATGACTAATTATCACTTTTTATTATTTAAAAATGTTTAATTATTTATTATTTTTACTTTTTAAATTTATTTTAATTTCATAAAATTGGATATTGATAAACCTTTTAACACTATTTTCCATTTTTCACAAAATCTTGTTAAGAATTTGTGGTGCTGCTTTGATTTGAATAAAATACAGTGATTAAATTTCTTTTAAATTTAATCAGATTTATTTTTCTAATTAAATTTTTTTCACAGAAAATTAAAAATCTATGTACATCAAATGTACTAAATAAAACTGTAAAAGACAAGAAAAATCTATATTATGGCAATAAATGATGATTATTTACAAATATATATAAACCTTTATTGATATTAATTGCAATAGCAAATTTTCATAATTTGTGAATTTTCAGGAGGAGAAAAAGGTACTTGGAAAATATCTGCAGATAAAAAAATAATTGAAATTCCCATACTACAAACTTTTTAAATAATTTTTTACCATTGTTAAAAACATTTAGATACATCAAGAACTGTAGTTGCTCTAACCATCAGTATCATGCTCAATTTTATGGAGCAGCAGCCACCGAAAGTTTGAAACATATGAAACAAATGTACATCGATGGCACAAACAAAATGACAAAATTTTTGCTTGTAAATGTTAAACAGTCTTTTATAATTCTTTTACATTCTTCTATAAAACATTCTTTTGAAATTATTATTTTGCATAACAAATGTATTGGATGGCCCAGCAGATGATACCGTAGGGGTAAATTATGATGCCTGCACCACACACACACACAATTCTGAGTAGTCAGCTGTGACAATGGCTTCATGTATGTATTTGAAAGTTTTTAATACTGGTAAATTAAATTAATTATTTACTTATTTCTCATTAATTATTTTTTAATTCATATTGCATATCAATGAACCTTTAATACAATTTTTTATTTTTTCTCAAAAACATGTAGAAAATTAGGAGTATGGCTTAGAATCAATGACAACATTTTTCACAAAAAACATGTTGAGAATTTTGGGTGCGGCTTAGATTTGAGTAAATACAGTATATATATGTGCATATATAATTATTACATATCATGTGTTATTAAATTAAGAATTAATTAAAAATAAATTAGTCCCATATTTTTTTTGTATTTCTATTCCATTATTATTTAAATTTAGCTAAATTTAAAAATATTGATCATGAGTGGATGAAGGTAATATTTTAAACTGAAATACAGAAATTTTTAGGTTGTCCAGTTCTGTAAATATAAGTATTCTACCATTACTTTAACATAATGAAAAAAAAATAGAGAACTGAAACAATGAAGCACTTGATGGTCTTCATGCATGATTTGGCAAACTCCGTCCAAGATCCATTGTTCAGGCAACAATCTAACAGCTTACTCCCCCCCCCCCATTTCAGAAAAAAACTTTCAACAGTTTCCATATCTTTACCAGATCCTATGATTTTCCCTTTTTTTCTCTATAGATTAGTGTTTCTTAAACAAGGGGTCACAACCCCAAATGATGTCACATGACTTGCAGTGGTGGTCGCCAAAAATTTTAGGAATTTTGGTACTACATCTATTTGCATAAAATAACTTTCGCACCATTAACAAGTAGTTTAACACATTATATCCGAAATATAATTAAGATAAGGAAATACATACAATGAAGAACTTTTTGACTTAAATTATAATAAAGTCATTTTTTAACTTGTTTTGCATATATTTCTGTTTGTTTTGATATTAGTTAATTTTTGAATTATCAACATATTTGAGGTTCAAATTAATTTTAATACAAAAACTTAAGAAAATTTTTGGCTATGAGTTACAAAAAAATTTCAAACAATTTCTAAAACTACTTTTACCTTTTTTTACAACTTATTTAAGTTAGACACAACTTATTTTTAACAACCATAAAATCAAAGTATTGATCGAATCTAAAGAATATTAAGGAATAATTCGTCTGGAGCTGTCGACTATTATTCCAAAATTTAATAACATAATTCAAATTAGTCAAGGACATTCTTCCCATTGATACTTAAATTTTGAATATGCTATCGTTAAGAAGAGATAAGGATCTCAGAAATACATTGCACATGAATTATAATCTAGACTTAATAAATAGATTATAATTCATGTACAGTTTATAGTGTAGTTACATTTTTTATGTTCTTTTGGTATTTTGTTAGTCAAATTTAAATTTCTTTATTATTATATTCAATGTAAAAACTTATTGTGGATGTTTATTACCGTAAAACTATAAGTTATTACAACTAAAACACATATAGAAGTACCCAAGCATGTGTAAGCTTTTGCAATGCTAATAGGGTCTCACAAAATTTTTATACAAAAATAATGGGGTAACCATCCTAAAAAGTTTCAGAACCTCTGCTCAAAGTAACCCATTTAATCAATGATAATTCCTTGATCCATCTGTAAGCAAACCTTAGTACTGTCAACACAATTCTGGATATTTTGAACCACGTTAATTTTTGAACTCATATTTGCAAGTCTTAACTTTTAACATTAAATCTCCATTGCCTTTTAGTTTTTGAATAAATAGAAATACTGTGCTCATAAATACATTCTTTGGTACTTATGTATTATTGCAACAATGCCAACATTTAAAATTACCTGTCGAGTTGGCAACCCCAATTTCACATGAGTCATACACGCTTAATTGGCAATCATGTGCTTCATTTCACGTAATGTCGGTCCAATAAAGTTGTGATAATATGCAAGTACCCATTCTTTTTTAATAAATGAAACTGTTTGAAAATACATTTGTCACTCAAATAGTTTAACACCCACAAATGTGAGGAAAATAAGTAGCATACTTTATATTTTTCCTGACTGAGACTGTTAGAATTTTTGTTTCCTCAATTTTTTTCATAATAAACTTTTATGATACTATGTTAATTTTTAGATGCAAAAAGAAGATAAGGGTTTTTTATAAGCTGTGAAAATTCTAATAAGAACAGAAAGTAAAAATTTACATTTAATTAAAGTGTCCTACTTTCTGACTGACCAAATTTTAAGATAAAACAAAATAAAAACTGGCAAAGTATTGGAATCTTATTTAGCAACAAAAAATATAAAACAAATTACGGCAAGACACGTTCATTCTAAAACAGCATTCACTTCAATTATAACTAGTCAAAACAATATATCCAGAAAAATTGTGTGAAGTATTAGGATCATCTATAATACATATTAACTGATGCAATTATTTTCAATGGTCAACCAAATATTTATTTATGAGTTAAGTAATTTTTTGTACATGTCAGAATAATAGGAAAATATTCTTTACAATTTATATTTTAAAAAAGAACTATAAAAAAACTTCACCAAGCTTGAAATCAAAACTAATTCAATGCTTTGATTTGAAACTTCATAAATATCTTGTATCTAACTTAGAACTCTAAAGAATTTACAAACAACCTGATATTGTAGAATTTGTCAAATTACAGAGACTTAAATGGACTGGTCATCTGGCTAGAATGAATAAAGTTCGGTGCTGCTAGAAAATCTTTCTGGCAAAGCCCATGGGAAAAAGAAGACCTTGGGGCAGAGCCCTGTTAAGATGGATTGACAGTGTCAAAAAAGACAAATATTGTAAAGGTCAAAAACTGGAAAAAAAAAACATTTGTCAAAAGTAGATATGCCTGGAGAAAGCCGGGGCCCACCCACGGATGTCGAAGAAATATCTTATATGTTGGAAAACGTAGTATGGTTAAAAAGTAATTGAAAGGGATAAAAAATACACAAAAGCAAATATATACATAACATACACATTAAGAGCGTCTTCGAAATTTCACAAATCTGCTTTATCCAACAGATGGCGTTGTTTGCAACTCGGATGACGTCATAAAGATAAATTTTGTTTTCTGGAAACCTATTGTTACTATAGCAACGGGTGTGGTTCAGAAATGATTGACAGATGTAGTCGGTATGAGAGCGCATGCGCTCTTTGAAGAACCAGATCGAAGAGAGGAAAAACGTGTCAGCAAACGGGTAGGGGGTGAGGAAAGAAGGGAAAGAGTTTTCTACAAATAGTTTCAACGTTTGAATAAGGTTCTGTCACTGCCGCACAAAATTGGGTGCGGAGACATTTTTTTTTTGAAAGCCGTGCTAGTGGATAGGTATCAAAATGTGCATTGCATTTCTAAGTATATATAGTTCTGGAATCTACTCAAAAATACATTTTCTGCAGAAATGATGAGGCTAATTAGTCTAGATTTGTCGGAAAACATAGGATATATTTGCTTAATTTGGGTATAATTATTATGTGAGTTTTTCCCATTCATATGGAAAATAATTGAGTGTAATGCACTTGATATTTTGTCACATGAATTATTGTATTTCAGGGTAGGCCTTTGAGTACAACATTTTTGAGGTAATTCTATTGTAGAATTTTACTGTTTCCTAGTTTCGGATGACATTTATCCCTTTTTGTGGAAATTGGTATTGTAGTTTAGAAATCATGTAATTAATTTCAACTTTTATATAAAATCATCGTTATAAGGCTCCGGATTTTTAGGAAAAAAACGTTCAAATTGCCTCTTGACAAATACGTCTACATTGTCTTAGGTATCATAAACAATGCCCATAAGAATAAGAAGGGAAACGAAATATGGGGGGGGTTTTAATTTTTCGACGAAGAATTTGGTAGATCTTTATTTGAAATTTAGAAAAAGTATTTTTTTTTCGAATTTTAGGGGATTTATTTGTTTTATTTATCTTTGTTACCTTTATTTATTTATCGATCTAATTCTCTTTGTTTGATAGAAATATGCGAAATTTTAATAAGTTTCTTTCTGCTCATATCTCTTAGATACAAATTGTATTTGAAATTGTCATAGAAGGATGCTTATTATGGAAATAAAGTTTCGATTTGAATCTTTAAAAAGAAAATGTCATTTTTCTTAGAAAATTATTAACTAGAGCACTTTTTTGTCAGTCCTTTTTTAACAGCATTCCATTTCTTGTTTTACAAATTAATGCTGTTTCCAATCAGGGGCATAGTTACCGCATATCAATGATACGGGGCCCCAAGCTTTGAGGGCGGGCACCCAAACGTGTAAGCAAGAAATCGCGGGGGTGGCCTTAGAGAGGGCCCTCAAAGATGATACAGGGAGCAGCTCCGCCAGTGTTTTCAATACTCATGAAAATGTGACACAAATTTCACATCCTTCAATCAAATTATTATATTCATTGAATTAATTTTCAAGCTAAGATTCCTTTTTTTATTTCCTACGTGCAACGTTTTCAGAATATTTATTGTATATAGTCTGCGTTTGTACTCTCATAATGTTATTTTTAGTGTGGCCGATTATAAGCGGAGATAAAATCGGTGCATTTTTGTGATCGGCTCTTTTATTTTGAATTTTTACTGCTTTGATCTTTTCTAGTGACACGATTGCGATGCTTAAATTCCCCAGAGGAGCGGTGTGGAGAACAGTAGTGCGCTTTTGAAATCTGATGTTGCTATCAATTTTTTCATGAAATTATCTTAATAAGACTCATGATTTACAGAGGAAGTTCTTCAGTGAATTCACGAGCATGTTTATGATTGTTGTCTTGGATATCAAAAATAAAGTCCATCGGGCTAAGAAGAGGGAAGGGATTTTAAATTTGTTGAAGAAAAATTTAGTATATCTACAGTTGGGACTTGAGGAAAAATATAATTTCCGAAGTTTTATTTTTGTAGAGAGAAGTAGTGGAGGGAGACGATATATATATATATATATATATATATATATATATATAAAGGAGAAAAGCGACTGACTGACTGACTGACTAATCACGAAATCTCTGGAACTATTCAACCTACAGACTTGAAATTTGGTAGACATGTTCCTTTGATAGAGTAGACATCAGCTAAGAAAGGATTTTCCGAAATTCGAAACGCAAGGAGCGTTAAGGGCTTTAATAATAATTGTTTCCATGTTTAAACTACTTGATGTACAATCTTGAAAATGGGTAAGCGGATTCCTTTCAGAGAGTAGAGATCCGCTACAAAATGAGTTTGCTAAAAAACGACCCCCAAGTGGCGTTGCAGGGCTTAGGGGGCGTTATAGATAATTATTTCTATTTTTAAACTATTTGACGCACTGTCTTTAAATTTGATATATAGATTCCTTTCGTAGAATAATGATCAGTTACAAAACGGGTTTTGTGAAAACAGACTTCTAAGTGGCGTTGCGGGGGATTAAGGGGCGTAATAGATAAATATATCCGTTTTTAAACTACTTCACCTACCTGCTTGAAAATTGGTAGGTAAGTTTCTTTCCTGGAGTAAATATCCGCTACAAAATGGGTTTTGAGAAAATTGACCCCCAAGGGTGTTGCGGGGGCGGGGGTTTAAGGGGCGTTATAAATTCCTATTTTTAAGTTATTAGACGTACAGTCTTGAAACTTAGTAAGCAGATTCCTCTCATAGGGTAGAGATACGCTAAAAATGGGTTTCGTGAAAATTGCCCCCAAGTGGAGTTGAGGGGCTTAAGGGGCGTTATAGATAATTATTTCCATTTTTAAACTATTAGACGCACAGTCTTTATATTTGATAAAGATATTTCTTTCATAGAGTAGAGATCAGCTATAAGAAGGTTTTGTGAAAACAGACCTCTAAGTGGCGTTGCAGGGGAATAAGCGGCGTAAGAGATAAATATTTTCGTTTTTAAACTATTTGACCTACCTGCTTGAAAATTGGTAGGAATGTTTCTTTCATGGAGTAAATATCCGCTACAAAACGGGTTTGGAGAAAATTGACCCCCAAGGGGTGTTTAAGGGCAGATATAAATAATTATTTCTTTTTTAAAACTATTAGACTAACAGTCTTGAAATTTGGTTAGCAGATTCCTCTCATAGGATAGAAATACACTGCAAAATGTGTTTTGTGAAAATCGACCCCTAGGTGGTGTTGCGGGGGTTCAAGGGGCGTTATTGATAATTTTTTTGCATTTTTAATTAATTGGACGCACATTCTTCAAATTTTGCTAAGCAGATTCCTTTCATAGAGTGCAATTCCCCTACAAAATGGGTTTTGTGAAAACAGACCCAGAAGTGGCGTTGCGGGGCTCCAGTGGCGTTATAGATAACTATCCCCATTTTTAAACAATCAGACGTACAGTCTTGAAATTTGATAAGCAGATTCCTTTCGTAAAGTAGAGAACCGCTACAAAATGGGTTTCGCGAATATCAACTATCAAGTTTAATTTTGGGAGATTAAGAGGCGTAATCGATAAATATTTCCATTTTTAAACTATTTGATCATCCTGCTTGAAAATTGGTAGGCATGTTCCTTTCATGGAATTGAGTTCCTCTAACAAAGAGTAAAACGAAAATTGACCCCCAGGGATGTTTGCGAGGGGTCAAGAGGAGTTACAGAAAAAAATTCCTGTTTTTAATTGTTAGACCCATATACTTGAAATTTGTTAAGCATGTTTCTTTTGTTGAATAGGGATCCACTAAGAATAAATTTTAAGCAAATCAAGTTCTGGGGAGTTGCAGGGGGTTACTGGGACGTATTGACAAAAAAATTACTTTTTTCGAGCTACAAGGACAATAATAATGAAATTTGGTTTGCATTTTTCTTTTGTTGAATTGAAATCCGCTAAGAGCGGTAATTTTGGAAAACGGCTCACAACGGGATTACGGGAATATTTATAATAAAACTTTTGCTTTTTTCTGTTAGATTTAGACTTGAAATTTGGCTTGCATGTTCAATTTACGGAGTAGAGATCCACCGAAAATTGGTTTTGCGGGAATCCACTTGGTTTTTGAGTTACGAAAGAGCAAACATCATTCTATGCTTCAATTTTAGAGATTTTTAGAAAATACAAATTCGATGAGTTCTGCCCTTTTTTTTATCAACAGGTGACAGTTACAGGTATAAGTATATTTTTCAATTCAATCGAATTCTTAATGCTAGGACTTAGATATCAATAATTTATACATATATATAAGCAGTAAAAATTTATAAAACATCATGAAATACCCATCGAAGCGGGCGGTAACAGCTATATATATATAATATATATATATATATACATATATATATATATATACGTGTATATATGAATATATATATATAGTGTAATAAAAATGGAAGAAAGCAAAAAAGTCAATGGACTAAAAAGGATACCTATTATGATTTCTAAAGCTGTTACTGAATTAAGACCAGCAAATTTGGGTTATATATATATATAAAGGAGAAAAGCGACTCACTGACTGACTGACTAATCACGATATCTCCGGAACTATTCAACCTACAGGTATGAAAATTGGTTTTTAAACTATTAGACGTACAGTCTTGAAATTTGGTAAAAGATTCCTTTCGCAGAGTAGAGAACCGCTACAAAATGGATTTCGCGAAAATTAAACCACAAGTTTCATTTCGGGGATTAAGGGCGTAATGGATATAAGTATTTCCGTTTTTAAACTATTATACCTACCTGCTTGAAAATTGTTGGGCATGTTCCTTTCATGGAACAGAGTTCCATTAAAACGAAAATAAACCCCAAGGAGGGTTGCGAGAGGTCACGGGGAATTATGGGGAAAAAATCCCGTTTTTGAATTGTTAGACCCACATACTTGAAATTGGTTAAGCATGTTTCTTTTGTTGAACAGGGATCTACTAAGAATGTATTTTAGGAAATCAACTCAATCAATTTTAAAATTTTTAGAAAATACAAATTAGAAGTCCTGTTCTTTTTTTATATCAAGAGTCGAGAGTTACAGGTATATATGTTACCGGCAAAGTATGAAATCTGGCATTCTATAGAATGCCTAGGCATTCTATACAATGCCTAAATCAAGCCGGCAATGTATGAAATGATTCCTATTTCACACATTGCCTAGGCATTCTATAGAATGCCTAATGAGAAACCGGCAAGGTATGAAATACATCTCAGATTCATATCAAATATTGTCAATTGGCAAGGTATAAAACTTTTAACGCGTGTCTCAGGCTCAGAATCTGTTAGTTGTACATTGCTGTTTGTTCGTAAATGTCAAAATACTCAATTTTACTTAAACTTAGTCAACAAAAAATTGGTTTTTTCCTGTGCTACCTGAAAATGGAGAAGCAAGCTATAGTGTTGGAGAATGAGACATGGTCTATAGCAGGGTCGGCAACCTATGTCACACGAGCCACATGTGGCACGAGGAACAATTCTCAGTGGCACTTTGCACTACTCAACACATTTATAAATTTTTGAATTCTTTCAAAAATGCCCTACTGTGTGGTTCGCTGAATCATATTGGTAGATTGGTTTGACACGCAACAGCTAAAAGGTTGCCTACCCATGGTCCATAAACATGAAACAACTATTCAACGGTTAGTTGCCTAAAATTCGAGTTGATGCTCCAAAAAAAAAAAGGTTTTTTCTTAATTGAAATTATTTACTAGAAGTTAATAACTGATAAAAAAAAATGCAAAAATGACTACTAAGAAGAAACTCAGGGACTATTGATTGCTGAATAGCTATGATGTGATGTTTGCTGAAAATAAAAGTAAACTGTTAAAGAAAGCGTCAACACCATAAAACAGTGATCCCCAACCCTTGTGTCGTGGATCAAAGGGTATCTGGTCACTCAAGGAGCATTAAATTATTTCCATTATATTTACTGGGGTGTATTTTTCTCGTGTTTTTGCGACTTTCCATGGAAATCACTTATATTTATGTGAAATCATTTATAATTATTTTTTGGTGCAACTTAATTTTACTCTGAAGGCATGTTTAAATACAATTAAATTATAAAATCAAAACAATTTAAAATATAAATAATCAACATCCCACCCTCAGCGGGCTGCCGTAAAATTATCAAACGTTGACTGGTCCAGAAGAGAAAACTGTTGTGAAGAACTGCTATACAGTATTACGTCATGGATTCTTTTTTTCCCCAATGGGCTGCAGATTCATATTTTTACCATTTTCAGACCTAGTACATTCTCCAGGGCTGGTATCCCTTTTTAGCACGGCACCATGTAAATGATACCAATTGCCGACGGTAATTTGGGCACCCAGTTTGACGATGTGAACTTATTCTAGGAATTTAATTTGCCAAGAGCATAATTAATTTCATGATTCTGGGATATGATAGAATTTTGAAAGAACTTTCAACCAAATGCAAAAATATTACACATTATGATATTGAACTGTACATACACCTACGTGAAATTTGCCAGAAAAAAACAGAAAATTATTTTTGAAAAAAGGTATTGTGTAATACAAAACATTGATTTTTTTTCCGAATATCAATATATTGGCACTTGTAATGAGTGAGAAACAGGACGGTTTCTATCAACTTGGAACTTCTGAAGGAATTTTAATACCAAGTATATGCGAAATCACAATTTAACAGTAATTTTTTTAATGGCAGTCTCATTATTTTGTCAGAATAACATTTGTACCTTTAGGAATGTAAGTCATCGATATAATATCCTTATCATGACCTCTTTTCATACTTTGCCTAAATAGCTTTAGGCATTGTATAGAATGCCTGGGCATTCTATACAATGCCTAGGCAAAGTATGTAATCAATCTCATATTTCATACTTTGCATAAAAACGTCCGGGATTGTATAGAATGCCTAGGCATTCTATAGAATGCCGGCATTTCATACTTTGCCGGTAACATATATATATATATAAACAGTATATATTATAAAACGTCATGAAATACCCAGCGAAGCGGCGGTAACGTTAGTACAAGGGGTGATCAAATGAAAAGTACGAAACGACATAAAAATGAAACAGTTAAATATTTGCATATTCCGCCAAGGAGAATGTAGCGAGACATCTCGGGATGCCATTGGAGACTCTGACTGGGATCGGATCATGCGCGGGTGCCCGCATGCGCAGGAGAGAGCAAAGCTCTTATAAAAAGCGGCGTCCAAATGATGCGAGCACAGAATTACTCGAGCACAGAAAAAGCATTAACTCCGATGTGTACTGTGAGACACTCCGACGCCTACGCGGTCCATCAAGAACAAAAGACGGGGCTGCTCACGGAGGGTGTGGTTCTGCTCCATGATAAGCGCGTCCACACGTCTCCAGAGTCACACAAATGGAACTGGACAAGTTCCAATGGGAGACGTTGGACCATCCGTCCTACAGTCCGACATGTCACCCTGCGATTTCCATGTGTTTGTCCACTGAAGAAACACCTGAAGGAAAGCGCTTCAACTCGGACGACGTACTCAAGGACACAGTGAAGGACTGGGTCTCGTCACAGCCACAGGAATTCTGGGAACAAGGAATCCTGCGGCTTGTTCATCAGTGGGATCGTTGTGCTCAGGCCTATGGTGTATATTTTGAATAAAGTCTATATTTGTACCCACTGTGTCGTTTCGTACCTTTTCATTGATCACCCCTTGTATATATATATGTGTGTGTGTTTTGTAGCAATTTTTAAATTCCGTTTTTTTTTTCTCCTTGATCTTTATATCTATGGTTGGGCATGGTACGCTCTTGAAAAAATAACGGATTGCTTTAAATATTTACTAGTTTGAGTAGTGATGTTAAGCTACACAGTGCCGTTTTAAAGACAGTAATATTGAAAGTAATTTTGTTTTCTTTTAGATTATATTATTAAATTATTCTTCAAATAAAAAAAATT
>BMAO01010215.1:0-20137 GCA_019973975.1 Trichonephila clavata
GGTGGTAGAGATAAGTGGGGTGGTAGAGATAAGGGGGGTGGTAGAGATAAGGTTGGGGTGGGTAGAGATAAGGTTGTGGTGGATGCAGTAGATAAGGGGGCGATGGGGATATTATTGACAGATTATTTCTTTTTGGGTTTAAGAATACTTTAATGATGTGTGATCATTGACAATAAGATAAAATGTGCGCGACTTTTGTTATATTAAAATAAATTCATTGAAAGAGATAAAAGATTCATTTGAATGTTAGGGGGATTCTGCATATTGATAACAGGGAATGGAATAGATAGGGGAAGGAGGTGTTTGAAGAAATTGCTTATCTGTTAAGACAGGTGGTGCCCCCTTTGAATGTAAAAAAAACTTTTTTAATAGGTGTTCAAATATTAATTTTTTAAATTTAAAAATGCGACATAGTCTTTTTGTTCAGATATTGTGATGTAAAACACAAGTTTTGAATTACTAAAATAAACACTTATTAAAATTGATGAAAGAAGATATTAATACAGTAATAATTTAAGTTTTAGTATTCTGAGAATTGAACCCGCGTAAGAAAAATTATTTCAACTGGATAGTAGATTCTATTTCTTTAGCCACTATCCAGTTGAAATACGGTTAAGCTTAGAATTTTTAGCCTATAAAATAGGGTATTGTGCTGAGGATTATTAATTTTTTAAAATGGTAGCGACGGAGGAAGTTGTACATTCTGTGTGTTTATATATAAGTTTATGTGTTTTTTTCGGTATTATTTACATTTTTACTGGAGGCGAAAAGGTTACAGTGGATTTTGTTTTGAATTTAAACAAAACTAGGAACTTAACTTTTTCGATGTAAAATAGACCCTTTAAACAAATGGAGGAAACGTATCAGGATCCTATATAAGCAAGTGGCAAGTTTTGGTGGTGTAGACGCATTACATCGTGCAGTCGACGGCAAAGTATCCAAAAAGCACATTAAGGATTGGCTCCAGGGAGTAGATGCATATACACTGCACAAACCAATCCGAAAAAAATTTCCGACGAACCGTGTCCTTGTATATTCGATTAATCAACAATGGCAAGCTGATTTAGTGGATTTAAGTAGTTTGCAAAAACACAACGAGGGTTTTCGATATATTTTGACTTGTATAGACATTTTATCAAAATATGCCAGGGCAATCCCTTTGAAAACAAAGCGTGGTAAAGACATTGTCAAAGCGTTTAAAACTATATTTTCTATAAGAAAACCCAAGTTCTTACAGACAGATGCCGGAACAGAATTTACAAATAAGACATTTCAAAAGTTTTTAAAACAAGAAGTTGTTAGATTTTTTACAAAGCATAATAATACCAAAGCTTCGGTCATTGAACGATTTAACCGAACCCTTAAAACGAAAATGTAGAAATATTTCACAAAAAATCATACTTATGAATACGCACACATTTTGAATGATTTATTGCATAGTTATAATCATACTTATCATTTAAGTATTAAAAGAATTCTCTCTCTCTCTCTCTCTCTCTCTCCTACTGAGGTGACTCCGGATAATGAGAATGACGTATGGTTTACATTATACGGTGATATGGAAGGCATGAAAAAAAAAGCATGTGTTTTTAGTGTAGGAGACATCGTGCGCGTTTCGAAACATAAATTGCTCTTTGAAAAAGGTTATGAAACAAACTGGACCGAAGAATTATTTGTAGTGACAGAATGCGTGCCTAGACATCCCCCCATTTATCGGATTAAGGACCTGTTGGAAGAGCCTATTCAAGGTACGTTTTACGCTCAAGAACTTCAAAAAGTTCGCCAGAAAGAAACTTTCCCCATCGAAAAAGTATTACAGAAACGAGTTAAAAAAGGTCAAGTTGAATATAAAGTAAAATATAAGGGTGATCCATCTAAATTTGATCAGTGAATTCCATCCTCTGATTTATTTACTTTATAAAGGCGTGTATACTTCCTTCATCACTCATTTTCAAAAATGTCTTTCTACGTAACACTACCATCCGATAGTTTCATGAATTATTTTCCAGAAAACAAAATATCGCATTTTTTAATGAGATTACCAAATCTTATTGAATTGAAGAGAGAATGAGAAGTGGGCCTAGTTGAATTTATTTATCCCCACACTTGGTATAATGTGAATAACAATAATAATGTGTTTGTGTTTGATCTGGGTGACGGACAGATATTAGCAAGAAAAATTCCACCAGGATTTTATGAATCAGTGCCTGATATTTTGAAAGCCATGACGATTAAAGCCCACCAAAATAAAATTTATTTTAATTATAACCCCGTGACCAAGCGACTTCGTGTTACTGTAAAAAACAAAGCTAAGGTGATTTTAGAAGATGGCTTAGCTCAAGTACTAGGGTTTAACCCATGCAAAATCGAATCATCTGATAGTTCTAAAGAACATATGATAGAAAGCCCATTCGTTGCAGACCCATGGGCCAATTATAGAGTTATTTTACTGTATTCTGATATTATTGAACCGCAAATTATCGGTGACGTGTTAGCCCCCTTGCTACGTATCGTGAATGTGACAGGACATGACGGTGAAATTGTATGTGTGAAATATAATCGACCACATTATGTACATGTTAGCCGAAAAAAAAATTGACTCGTTAGAAATCGTTATAAGGTCTCACACGGGAGAACTTATACCATTTGAACGCGGGTGATCCTACGTGAAGCTTCACTTTAAGCAGAAGTATCTATCATAATGTTTGTTCCTTATAATTGTTACCAGAAATCGTTTGATGATTATTATACACATCAGTCGGGAAGTGGTCTCGGCTATTATCAAGGTACCCCTTTGCAAAAGGGTTATGGATTTGGAGGATTGTTTAGAAGTCTATTTAGGGCTGCTGTCCCTCTTTTTAAATCAAGTGCGAAGGCTGTTGGGAAACAATTGTTTCATAGTGGTGTAGATGTGCTAAATGATATTTCCAAGGGTGATAATTTTAAAGTAGCAACTCAACGTCGCTTAAAAGAAGCGGGTCGAAACTTGACAGAAAAAGCTTCCAATAAAGTAAAACCATGATTGGTTCTGGACGACAGAATAAAAAGAGAACACAATCTAAAAATAATATCATTCGACGCAAATCGAAGGTGAAAACACGCGATATTTTTGCTTAAAAAATGACTTGTTTAATACATAAAGATTCTCCTGCCTGTGTGAAATCCGAACTAGACTTGTTTTTAATTCCTCCGACACAGACAGCTATAGAAAAAGGTGGATTTATTGAATATCATCCACTGGCTAATTTACGAGATGGGGGGCCTGTGGAATTTAACATATCTGGGAGCGGAGAAGACTATATGGATTTGTCCGCTTCCTATTTACATGTAAAAGTTAAAATCACCAACTTGGATGGAACGTCTTTAGCAGAAAACGAGCCGGTAGCTCCAGTGAATTTATTTTTACATGCTTTGTTTGGACAAGTAGACGTGGCCTTGAACGAAAGAGTGGTCTCTTCTTCTAGCAATACTTACCCCTATCGTGCCTATGTAGAAACCTTACTTAACTATGGTGAAGATGCCAAGAAAAGTTTATTGACTTGCGAGTGTTTTTATAAGGATACCTTTTTAGATGTGTCCGACCCTCTTCAAAAGGAAAATGGAAACGAGGGGCTTAAAAAACGCTATGTTTTGACGTTTAAAAGTCAGATATTGGACATGATTGGACCTCTGCATTGTGATATTTTTCAACAAAATCGTCTTTTACTGAATTTAGTGGATGTAAAAATAAAAATGACCCACACGAAACCTGATTTTTGTCTGATGTCAACTAAAACAGGAGAACCTTA
Source organism: Trichonephila clavata (assembly GCA_019973975.1). Taxonomy (NCBI): domain Eukaryota; kingdom Metazoa; phylum Arthropoda; class Arachnida; order Araneae; family Nephilidae; genus Trichonephila; species Trichonephila clavata. The sequence continues at coordinate 3,789 of BMAO01010215.1, forward strand.
TAAAGTTGTGTTACAGCATGCGTCTTTATTTATTCGCAAAGTAAAAGTCAATCCAAGTGTTTCTTTAGGCCATGCTAAGGCTTTAGAAAAAAGTACAGCGAAATATCCAATTGACAGAGTATTATGTAAGACTTATTCCATATCAAAGGGCAGCTGGTCCTTCATGCAAGACAATGTGTTTTTAGGAGTTATGCCAAAACGTGTTGTTGTAGGATGTATAGACAACGCCGCGATAAATTGGCAATTGAGTCTTAATCCCTTTTTATTTGACCATTGCAACGTTAACTTTTTGAGTATTTATGTTGATGGGCAACCAGTACCTGCCAAACCCTTAGAACTGAATCATGAAACCAACTGTTATATAAGAGCCTATCACCAGATGTTTTCAGGCTTTAACCGTGATAGTGGAAACTATTTAACGCGGGAAGAATTTGCTCAAGGGCATACACTTTATGTTTTTGATCTTAGCCCAGATTTATGTGATGGACCGCATCTTAATTTACAACATCAAGGCAATTTACGAATAGAAATTAAGTTTGCTAATGCTCTCTCGAAAACTATTTCAGTATTTATTTACGCAGAATTTGAAAACATTATAGAGATTAATAAATCTCGTCATATTCTTTGTGATTTTCCAAACTAAAAAAATAAAATAAATAAAAAATGAACAGCTTACAAATTAATAAGATTTTGCTGCAAGACCCATGGACAAAAAATATTTTCTGGATGTGTACGCAAGCGACTGCTTGCCAGAAAGGATGGTGCACTATCCTGCATTCTTCGTCTGTAACATTGATTCTTCGTCACAGCCCGGTAGTCACTGGATAGCCTTCTATTTATTATCCCCAAATGAAGGGGAGTTCTTCGATTCTTATGGAAACGAGCCGACATATTTTACAGGACCTATTGCCAACTTTGCTCTTCACTATAACCGAAAGAAGTATAACCCAATGACCTTACAATCAAATATAACTGCTGTGTGTGGACAGTATTGTATATATTACTTGTATTCTAGATGTAGAGGTAAAACTCTGAAAAACATTCAATCCTATTTTGTCAATTGTGATGTATGCAACGACCGTCGTGTGTACGATTTTGTATGTAAACGATTTCGTATATGTGTCAATTTTTATCAATAAATAAATATTTAAACTGTATATAACTTGTGTCTGTCTTTTTCTGTTTAAGCCTAATGCTTGCCATATTTTATTCATTCAAAATGGAATTTCCGAGCTTACAACACCCTTTTACAATGATGGTCGCTGGACCAACTCAATCGGGAAAATCGTTTTTTGTGCGAGATCTGCTAAACTTTAAGGCCTTGATGTTTAAGCCCTCCATTGACAAAGTGATTTGGTTTTATGGGATAAGTCAACCACTGTATGATGATATTGAAAATGGGGAATTTGTGGAGGGGTTTCCTTCGAATTATAAAGAATATTTAAGTAAGAATACGTTGTTTATTATCGACGACTTAATGGCAGAATGTGGAAACGATCCTCGACTCACTCAATTATTCACAAAAGGTAGCCATCATTTAAATTTAAGTGTCATTTTTATTAGTCAGAATATTTTCCATAAAGGTGGAGAAATGAGAAATATTAGTTTAAATGCACACTACTTGGTACTGTTTAAAAATCGTAGGGATCTAAGTCAGGCAATGCATTTAGGCAGGCAATTGTACCCGAATCATATTAAATTTTTTCAAGAAGTTTACGATGACGCTACTAAAAAACCGTATTCTTATTTATTAATGGATTTAAGAAACACGTGTCTCGAGGAAATGAGGTTACGCACACAGATTTTGCCTAATTAGATTCAATATATTTATCAATTAAAATATAAATAAGGACTGCAAGTGACAAAGAAAATTAGTTTCTAACATGACATTGTCCAGTCAACAAGTCAAAGATTTGCAGTTCATTTATACCTGCCCTCACCTGTTACGTAAGCATTTATTGAAGAAATTACCTAATCATATAGCGTAAAAGCGATTTGTGAGTGTGCTTTGAATCTTTTAAAGGGAAATATCCCCATAACTAAACAACAAAAAAAGTTTTTGACAAAGTACAAATCTACTTTAAGAAAAATTGGTAATAAAAAGGGAACTTTATACGAGAAGAAAAAATTAATTATACAACATGGTTTTTTTTTAAACATTCTCATTCCAGCAGCCGTGACAGCCATCTCAACTTTACTCAATGCAGCAGGCTAAAAAATTTGTGCTTGTTCCAGAAGATCAATTGATAAAAAATACTCCTAGTCAACAGCAAGTGACAGAATTTGGTCACCAAATGTCTAAAATTTTAAACAGTAAGCTGCCTGATTATGAAAAAGTACACCGTTATTATGAACTGTTAAAACGAAAAATGAATTTACAAGACTACAATCTACCAGGAATAACTTCTGAAAATCATGCATTTGAAGATGAGCACCCTGTTCAAAAGGATGAACCTGTCAAATTGAAAGAAGAAATCAAGCCTAAAGTGGACGCAAATTACATGCCTATTATTTTAGAGTCTGTGCCAAAGTTTTATAAAAATCAAGCATCGACGTTATTGAACATTCTTAAAGATAAACCAAATATTTTGAACTGGAACGAGCATGGGGAAGTTTCTTTTAAAGATAAAAAATACCAACATTCTAATTTAGCCGATCTGTTTAATATGATTTTTACGAATCGAAAGCAATCTACCATTATTGCTAAGGAAGAATTTTTACAAGCTTTACAAGAATTGAATATCCCTAGACACTATATGAAAAATAAACACTTGAAAACTCCTTTTGTTAAGCATGAAATGCTAACGGTGCCTGTAAAACGCAAACAATATGTCAAACCAGTTGTTAAACAAAATAAGATTGATGAAAAACAAAAGTATGACGAAATCCATTGGGAATCTTTTTAAATAAAAACGTTTTAACTTTATGTGTGTTGTCATATGTTTTACATCTTTTTTAAATACGGGAAATATAATTCACAAATTTTATATTAAAGTTATCCTTACAAAAGTATGCACAGAGTTTTATTAAAAGGGATTTTTTTAATATTAAAAATCCTCCCATGATTATAAACTTTTTGTTTCAATAAAAAAATTACTTTGTAAAAATAATTGTTAAACATTAATATATTCATCAGTTTAACTTGTAACAATGATCTAAATTTAAAGTCAAAATATTTTTCTCTTTGTTGCTTCTTTATTTTTCATATGCTTCGAACACCTGTAAAAATAATAAAACCTTACCTTTGAAATTTTCCACATCTGTAAAAAATATTCTGAAACAATTAAAAAAAAAGTAACACTCTTTAAAGATAAACTAACAATTTTCAGAATAACCAATTTATTGTACTGTTTGAAACAAAACATTTCGAATAAATTTTGTCGTAGTCTCTCACTACCCCTATGATTAATAACTCCCCTTTGCACATTTTCTAAATTTGGGTATGTTGGATTCATAATTAATAACTACGTAAATAATAAATCACTATTATTTATTAATTCTTATGATAGAAATACACAAATATTAATCAACTTTAAGAACATCAAATTATAGTGGAGTGAGATCAGAATTCAATTATGAACGACGGAACACTAACTGATACCACGGGGAATAATGCATACAATCAAACTACGCATTTAAATCTAATCTATGAAAATCACAGACCTGATATCTCTTTAAGACTGGATTCTTGACTACTTGAAGAATCTATAGAGCGGTTACAATCCTTGATATCTTCAGTTACGCCCGAACCGAATTAATGGATCTTTTTCAATAATCTTCCTTCAGCTAACAAACTTCACTTAGTTAAACTAATCTCCTAGAATCACCTTCTTAATCAATTTCGTAGTTAACTCCTCTATCAAAACACGTAGTCATCCTCATCTCTTCATTTCATTTCTCCCTTTTATATCTCTTTCGAACTCGCTAAACCCGAAACTATCTTGTTTGCATAAGTCACACTTTTAGCTCTCAGCGGGGATTGGTTAAAATAAATACAATTTAAAAGACTTTGAGAGAAGGTTAGTGAAACGCGTAAGCACCCGTCACAACCCCCCTCCGAGAAAAAAAGCGTGACTTATTGAAGGTCTAAACGACCTGCAAGAACTCGCTTAATTTACCTAACATCTGAAAAACACTGAACCTGCATAAAATTTTAACTACTCTAGAATGCCTAAAAATACTGAACTTGTAGAAAGTTAACTCACGAACTTTATAATGCGTGAAAATTCTGAACTTGTAGAAAGTTAACTCACGAACTTTATAATGCCTGAAAATACTGAACTTGTAGAAAGTTTTAATTCTCTAAGTTAGAAACTTTAATTAAACTAACACACAGAAATGACTACTCAAAAGGGGTACTCCACTCCAATTTATTGCTCTTGTACACATTTATAATCCCTACAGTGCATCCCATTCGGGCGAAAATCAGGGGAAAACCTTTCAAGGAAAAAACCCTGATCATGCACTTTACTTAAGTGCAACTTACTTAAGTTACTTATAAATAAAATTTTACATTAATATCTTCTCACGACATCAAAGTTTTCATCGCATCACTATGTTCAGGGACTGCTGCCCTGAAAGGAAACCTTGTCAATTTTTTCTAAAACATGACATTAAATGCACAGAACTTTTATACAACTTCCTTATTGACATAAAATATGGCATACATTATATTATATATATATAGTTTCATAACAAATTAACCTTTATCTGGTTTCATTTTCAAAAATTCCCAATCAATCGCGCTGCGCTGTTAATGTTTTTTGTTAGTATTCCTAATTACGCCGCGCCCAGAAATCAGACACTACTTATACATCTTAATAATTACACACAAAAATATATACATTTTTTTACATAGAATATATTACAACAAACAATACAAGTAATCTCACATATAAAGCCTCGTCTTTAATGTGTAGCAAAACAATTGCAATTCAACAAATGTTTTTCCACAATTTGGAAAAAAATTAAATACAAAAGTCTTTTCAACCGATATGAAAATGCACACAACTCAGTGACGCTTTTGTACGTTAATTTTACAAAAAAAAAAATAGACTAGCCCACATGGAAAATACTCCGAACTGTCTGTCAGAGGAAAAATAAACAAATTAGAATTATACAACCTGGCTAGTCTTTAGATCCAATCTGCATAGGCTTTGTCTCCAACCATGGCCTCTGTGCTGGATGACCTTGTCCTAGGGTTGTCCACTCTGCGCTCCAACCTTCTGGGTCTCCTCTTCCATCGAGTCCGTTGAAGTTGATATGCTCCTGCTGAGGCGTTGTTTTCCTTTGTGAGAACTGGAACTTGGCTGTTGTCCACTTGACGTCGGCTCCGAAGATTGTATGGACAGCTCCTTTCCTGATGAGGTCTGTTGTACTTGAATCTGTGGGATGGTCCTGGAACTGCTCTTTCAGAACTATTTTCTTCCACCTTTCTATACCGCTTTCTGGAGGGACGAGACAGCATTGACGAGGAAATCTTTCTTTTTTCGCGATCTACCTGGGACTCTGGTCTCTTCTTCTTTTGCACGTTTTCCCTCCAAGAGTCTGGCCTTCCTCTTTTCTCTCTTTCAGTGTAGAAAGGTCTCCTTTTCCTGAAATTGCATACACCACCCCCCGAAGAAACAGCAGATTCCGTCCGTCCACGTTTTTTTCTCACCTCCACTCCATCGCGTCTATTCGCCAACTATATCTCTACTACCATTTACATTTCCTGATTTCGATCCTTTACGACAACCCCCATCACTCTCCGATTGCACCAATGTCGACTGCGCATCATCCGACCTGACTGATGTCACTGCACCATGATCACTACTAGTGTCACTTTCCGACTCGGCAACACTGTCTTCTCTTTGATGGCAAATTCTCACCTGGTCCACATTGACCGTTATTCTTTTACCAAATTTTAATATTACTAAATTATTATTATTTTTTACACTCAGAACTTTATATGGGCCCTCAAACTTTGGCATAAATTTACCTACTATTTTTTTTACATTTTGAACTTAACGGGTGAGTTTGAACTAATACTAGATCATCAACTTTCACATTATTTTCACGCCTCTTTTTATTATAATATTTCGCCCACTTCTCTTGCTGGCGCTTTGTATGAACTCTAGCCTCCTCAAACAACCTTTCGATGTTCCCACAAACTAAATCTGATCCATCAGTTACCATAACTAAATTCTGAAAAGGGGTGATTAAATTTCGACCTAAAAATAATTCCGCCGGTGTTTTACCCGTTGTCTCATGTACTGCTGTCCTAATCGCATAACCGAACTCTTGCAGAAATTGATCCCAGTTAGTGTGATTATCCGCGACAAAACTCGAAATCATTTTTAAAAGAGTGCGATTAACTCTTTCTGTTTGATTAGCTTGTGGACGATATACCACAGTTTTAACGTGTTTTATGTGCAATCTGCGACATACTTGCTCAAAAACTTCGGATATCATTTGGGGGCCGTTGTCGGTGATTAATCTAACAGGAGCTCCATAACGCGCAATATAATTCTCAAAAAATGCATTGGCGATTGCTTTAGCCGAAGCTTTCCTTAAGGGAACTATTTCAACCCATTTAGAAAAATTATCTGTAATTACTAAAATAAATCTATAGCGTTCTGGACTAGTTGCAGGGTATGGGCCTAACAAATCTAAAGACACGATTTCATTCGGAAAATTCGTTATTATCGGAATTAATTGACCAGCTGGTAATCCGTTTTTATAATTGACTTTTTGGCATTGGTCGCAGGTTGCTACATATTTATAAATGTATTTCCTCATGTACGGGAAATAACACGCGTCTTTTAATTTTAAGTAGGTTTTCTTTTTGCCTAAATGACCTGCCATCGGCGAGTCATGAAATTCTCGCATAACATCTTTACGTAATGTTTTAGGTATAAATACCCTTAATTCACCTAGTGTGGTTGTATATTTTGCATAATATAGCAAACCGTCAACGATTTTAAAGTCATTGGACCAATTTCTGCAGATTGATTCATTAATGGAACTATCGTCCGGATTTTCTAGAAACTTCAAGATGTGACCTAGCTCCGGGTCATTTCTCTGTTCCTCTCTCAACTGTTCTCTAGACGATAATACTAACGATCTAATCACCGCACAAGACACCTTTGGTTCTTCATTACTTTCTAACGGGTTTCTAGACAACATATCAGCCACTAAATTTTGCGTACCTGGGCGATGTTCCCATTCTACATTAAATTTCGCTAACTTTTGTTTTTGCCCTGCCTTTAACTTAGTCCTTAATAAATCTATCCGTACCGGTTCGTCCGAAATTGCCAATTTCTCAATTTGCGAATCCGGAATGATTAACGATTTTTTAACAAAATCAAAAGTAATCCCTGCATGTGACATAAAATCAACACCTATGATGCATGGATCTTGCATCTCAGCAATCACATGAAATTTCCACAACTTCGAAACTTCTCTTATTTTAATTCTCAACTCAACTGTGCCTAAATTTCTGCATTGTGACCCTTGAGCTGTAACTACTTCAGCTAACGATTTTTTAATAGGACAGAAAGAAAAATATGACCGGTACGTTTTTTCTGAAATAAACGACTTTTCCGCACCTGTATCCCAGAGCGCTTTTAGAAATGTATCATGCAAAAGAATCGGTACATACGGAAGTTCAACTGGTGATAATCGCAATGAATTAATTTTAATTTTAATAAGAGGATTTGACTTAACTAGCGATCGTTTACCTCCCGCAACACGATCGCTTAGAAGTTTAAATTGGCATTTCTTTGCCTTTCGCTGTTGTAACAACGCCTCCAATTCTGCTTTGCCGAATCCTCATTAGGACCTTTCCTAACCACCATCCTACGGTTCTGATACCGGTCTGTTCTCTGATTTGGCTGATTGTAGCGATTACCACACTCGAATCCTTGATTTTGATAATTACGACGAGGAAAATTATTCGCACCCCTGCCTAGTCCTCTTTGATCATTTTGACTATTTCCGACCCCAGTATCTCTCCAATTTCTATTATTCCTTCTTTCCTCAGGATTCCTACTCACATCCCAACTTCGTCTAGCAAAATTATTACTCGAACCCTGGTTTTCCCTGCAGCTATGACGTTCCTCATACCGGTCTACCAACTCTATCAATTGAGTTTTCGTTGTGGGGTTTCGAACTTCTAAATAATCTATTATTTGGGGTTCTAGTCGCATTACTATGTGATCAATCAATTTTAACTCATCATAATTCAAATTCAAAGTTTTAAGAATTTTTAACAGCTGAAAAATAAAGTCTGAAGGGGCTTGACCTCTCCGTTGTTTTGATGAAAAAAACTGAGCTTCTAGCTCTGATTTATTCCGTATTACCGGAAAACTATCTGATAATTTCTTTTTAAGTGTTGCAAATGCAGTCGCTTCTTCATTTACACACTCGAACCCAATTACCTCAAACCAGTCTAACGCTCGCCCAATTAAATGACCTTTTAAATATGCACATGATAGATTCGCCGGTATTTCATAGTAGGCTATATTGTCGTCAATATTCGAGATAAACTCAGACACATTTTCTTTACCCGAAAAAAATAACTCCGGCGAAACTCTAAATCCTGCACCTGCTCTTAATTCCGGTATTTCGTTTGGGCGCCAGTGTCGTAGTCTCTCACTACCCCTATGATTAATAACTCCCCTTTGCACATTATCTAAATTTGGGTATGTTGGATTCATAATTAATAACTACGTAAATAATAAATCACTATTATTTATTAATCCTTATGATAGAAATACACAAATATTAATCAACTTTAAGAACAACAAATTATAGTGGAGTGAGATCAGAATTCAATTATGAACGACGGAACACTAACTGATACCACGGGGAATAATGCATACAATCAAACTACGTATTTAAATCTAATCTATAAAAATCACAGACCTGATATCTCTTTAAGACTGGATTCTTGACTACTTGAAGAATCTATAGAGCGGTTACAATCCTTGATATCTTCAGTTACGCCCGAACCGAATTAATGGATCTTTTTCAATAATCTTCCTTCAGCTAACAAACTTCACTTAGTTAAACTAATCTCCTAGAATCACCTTCTTAATCAATTTCGTAGTTAACTCCTCTATCAAAACACGTAGTCATCCTCATCTCTTCATTTCATTTCTCCCTTTTATATCTCTTTCGAACTCGCTAAACCCGAAACTATCTTGTTTGCATAAGTCACACTTTTAGCTCTCAGTGGGGATTGGTTAAAATAAATACAATTTAAAAGACTTTGAGAGAAGGTTAGTGAAACGCGTAAGCACCCGTCACAATTTTACATCTATATTTTCCAAAAATCTTTTAGAAATACATTTTTCTCTATGCAAAAAGTCTTTTACAATGCCATGAATATTAACTAATATTAAAATAAGGTCCGAAACATTACAAAACTTTTCAAAGTTTGTAAACGTTATGCATGAATGTTTCAATTGACTACCATGGTTGATGATGCAACCATCACACTCAAAGATTTTATGGAACACACTCACCACACTTTCTTCGATAGAAACGATGAGGGATTTCATCAAAGACAGTTCGTCATCGACTTTCACGCAATTCTGTATATAGTTCATCTGTTTGACTTTGGGTAGATAGTTCGAATAAAGATAATCAATAAGTTCTTCATTTAAGTCATGTGTGCACAGTGTTTTAAATTATTTAACTGGTCGTCATCCAAAGCAATCCAAGTATTCGTTTGTAAATTTCTTACGATCATTTCAGAATTCATATTTGTTACAAGAATATTGTTGTTTGCAACGAATGACGAAGAACTGTACAAAAGATTAAAGTTAAATATTTTTCGGAAAAAATCAAACCAGGAATACAAATCCATGGCCACTCCATTGAAGGTTGGTTTCACATTACTTTCGATTATTAGAATCTTTCTAATATGAATTTTGAATATTCCTTTGTATAATTCACATCGTAAATATACGCAATGATACAGATCGTTGCGGAAAACACACACATTTTCTTGAAGAGATTTAATCATGGATCCATCGGCGAGCTGAGGAGACTCTGAATTAATATCACAAATAGCAGGAGTCGGCGAATCAATATTTTCAGGATTCAAAGATGTGAAAAAATCATCCAGTCCTTCGAATGCATTTTCAATGGTATCCTGGGTAGAAGCCGTCTCTAAAATAAGACTATCTGCTTCTTCCGCGCGTGCTTTTTTGAGGTACTATTTGTCAAATGCATCAACCCTCGCTTGTTGGGTGTTTTTAAAAAAGTAGTCATTTTTTTAAAAGTTAAGTTTAAAAGAAAATCTTTAATTTAAACCGAAAGTATATTTATGCTTAAGCAGAGATGCTGAAAACATAAAAGCCAGAGACTAAATGACATTGACTCGAGAAACATACCAAGAAATCTAATATTAAGAAGCGATAGCGAATTGCGGGCATATTTATTATCTTAAATAACAAATGACTAACCCCAGACAAATAGTGTTGCATTTTTTCATAAAATATCTAATCTACAAAGTAAAGTAACTCTTAGTCGTCAAACACTGGGAAATCTAGTGATACGAAGTTAGTGATTATTTGAAATATTTAATCATGTTTACCAGAACTTTCCTCCAAGCGATAGTGTTGCACGCATTCACAACACATGTTATCACTAACATAGGGTTGTTTTCTCGAGAATTTTCTAGAAAGATTTAGAGAGTATATATTCGCAACAAATATGACCCTCGATCGTTTCCCAACATTGTCTGATACAGTGAAGACTTCTTCTGCAGTGACTCATCTTATATTGAAATGGAAGCACCCACAAAAAATTCTACCACTCCAGATATTGAAGATGTTAGTGTTTTATTATTTTTAATTTAAATTACTTTTGTAAATTCTTAATCATTCATTTTTATTACAACTTAAGAGTTAGATAATGGTTTTAGCTGAGTAAAATTAGTTTTTTAAATGAATAATTAAGTAAATATTTTGGTTTATATAATTTAATAGATGTAACGTTTTATGTTATTTACAGTGGGATGTTAGTTTTGGCATTCCAATGAACGAACTCAATGAGATATTGAATGCAGCAGAATTGGTCGAGGAATTTGCAGATAATGATCCTAAATGGGATGAAACCCAACCATGCATCGAAAGGATGCCTTCTACAAGTAAACAAGCAGCCTCTATTTTAAACATCGAGCCTTCTACACTTACCAATCTTGAAGGAACCCGAGATGCTAGGGCTTCGTTGTCATCCAAGGTTTGGGTTATTCTTATAATCACGCTCTAAAAAACTAGAATTTGGCTGTTTGTGTTTTGTAAAATAGTTTTAAAACTAATGTTTGATCTAGTTAATTTTATCAAATATAATAATTGTAATGATTTTATCCAGCAGACATTTTTAAGCGAATGCTATGAGAAAAAAAAACGTAATATAATCAGTTGAGATATACTAGTATATAGGGTTGTGATTAAATTTCACAAATTAATGTGTATGGGATACATTCTACGTTATGATTTATATCTTTCTTAATTATAATCCTATTGATTTTTTCTTAAGATTGTTCGACGTTTGTGTGTTCGCATATAATTAGGTTATTCTTTAACATTTGTATAGGACGAGTATAAAATGGCATAATATTTATACTATTTGTAAGGCTAATTTTAAAGTCTTGGCTTTTTTCCGTCTAGGTGTGTAACGTTTGTCGCAAAACTTTTTCACGAGTGGATGCTTTATTTCGTCACATGAGAACTCATACCAAAAAAAAAAAACGCACTCATGTGATTTATGTAATAAAGGTTTTTCACGGAAAGATAGTTTACAAAGACATAAATTAACACATTTTAACATAACCAATCAGCAAAGCACTTCAAATGCAGTATCCAAACGTAGATTGATTCCCTCTCAAATGCCTCCTAGCAAGAAAAGGAAGCCGGATAGTAGTGTACATGCTTTGAATGTGTTTACAATTAGAACATTTGATTCTATGAAAGACAATGAACTGGATTTTTTGAAGTTTTTTGATGACGTTAGACCTTTTATTTTTGAAGAACTCCAATCGCAATTAGAAGAAAAAAAGGCTATTAAATGGTATGCTGTTGTGCAAGCCACCCTTACGCAAACCACACAGGAAAATGACGTGGAATATATCACTCCCCATTTTCGATCCAACTGTGTTGTAGAATTAATGGAAAACACAATAGCTGAACATTTAGAATCAGCCTTTAAGAAAATTCAAAATTCATTCGAGGAATTCACTCAAAGAGGTTCAGGTTGGACTCTTGAAAAAATTTTAAAATTAGAATTAAATATAGCAAAATACCAACCACTTAGCCCTAGCAATTATATCCCTTTACCAAAGAAATTGACTGATAAAAAAACAATATTAAACATTAAAAATGAAGATCAAAAATGCTTTGTTTGGTGTCTATTAGCACATAAATTAAAGATTGATTATAAAAATAATGCAAATTCCATTCATCACTATATCCCTCATGAATCAGAAATAAAGCTTGGTAATGTGAAATGTCCGGTGCATGTAACAAATATTTCTACCCTCGAAAAGCTCAATAATGTTCGCATAAATGTATTTGGTTTTGAAGACGAAATTTTCCCTTTGTATGTTTCCTCTCGTGAAGACCTTGATTGCATAAACTTGTTATATATATCAAACGAAGAAAGGCAGCATTATTGCCTCATTCGGAACTTTTCGAGGTTGATAGGTGATTTGAGTAAACATAAAAGCACAGCTCATATATGTTATCGATGTTTACACCGATTTTGTCGGGAAGACTTGTTACAAGAGCATCTAAATTACTGTAAAAATGTAAGCCCACAAAAAATTAAAATGCCTTCACCAGATAGGAATATACTACAGTTTCAGAAAATCGAATTTCAACACAAAGTTCCTTTCCTAATATACGCAGACTTTGAATCAATTATAATTCCTTGTCACTCTGTACAACCTAAGAACCAAAGTGCATATAGAGAAAAAATAGCCAGGCATAAACCCTGTGGTTACGCATACGTTGTAATTGATGCTAATGAAAAAAATGTTGAAGCCGATCACTGTTTATCGAGGACCCGATGCTGCCACTCACTTCATTAATAATTTGATCAAAGAAAAAGATCAAATTACTCCAATGATAACCACTATTATGCCAATGAATCTTTCACCTGAAGAAGAAGAACAATTTAATTCCAAAACGCGATGCTATCTCTATAAACATCTCCTCGAGAATGATAAAGTTAGAGACCATTGTCATTTGAGTGGGCGTTATAGAGGAGCAGCTCATAATTATTGTAATTTAAAATATAAAATGCGAAAAATGATACCCGTTGTGTTTCATAACCTTAAAAATTATGATGCACATCACATTATCAAATGCTTGGGGAATTTTAAAGACCATGAGTTTAACATTCTTGCTAATAATATGGAGAAATACATCACTTTTTCCATGAGAAAAAATATTAAAGAAAATAATGTTACAGTATCATTGCAATTCATAGATAGTTTTCAGTTCTTACCAACTTCATTACAAAAGTTAGTTCAGAATTTAAAAGATAGCGACTTCAACATTTTAAAACAAAATGTATCCCTAGATAAAATTCATCTTCTTCTACGAAAAGGTATTTATCCGTATGAATACGTGGATAACTTCCAAAAGTTTTCAGAGATTGCCATACCTCCTGCTTCTGCGTTTTACAGCACATTATCTGGAGAGCATGTGAGTGAGGAAGATTACGAACATGCTAAAAATGTGTGGTCCACCTTCAAAATTAAATCTCTAGGTGAATATCACGACCTGTATGTAGCCAGTGATGTTTTACTATTGGCTGATGTATTTGAAAATTTCCGAAAAATATGCCTTAAAAATTATGAGTTGGATCCTGCACACCTCATTACATCACCATCTCTTGCATGGCAGGCTTGCTTAAAAATGAGTCGGCAACCTTTAGAATTGTTCACAAGCATTGACATGCATTTATTTATTGAAAAAGGTATTCGTGGGGGAATTTCAATGATATGCAAAAGGTATGCTAGAGCTAATAACAGGCATTTAGACAATTACAATCCTTCAAGTCCATCTAAATATATTATTTATTTAGATGCAAATAATTTATATGGCTGGGCAATGTCACAAGCCTTACCCTATGGTGATTTTAAGTGGATTTCTCCTCATACATTTAATACAGAGCAAATTTTATCAATACATGAAAATAGCGAAGTTGGTTATGTTTTTGAAGTAGACCTCGAATATCCTACAGAGCTTCATAATTTACATAGTGACTATCCCTTGGCACCCGAAAAATTGTTGATTAAAAAGCATATGATTTCACCCACTTCAAGAAATATTTTACAAACATTCGATTTTGAAAACTTTCATGAAAGTGAAAAATTAGTACCAAATTTGATGAATAAGAATAATTATATCGTATACTATAAAAATTTACAACTATACCTATCTTTAGGATTAAAATTAACAAAAGTTCACAAAGTTTTAAGTTTCAAGCAAAAACCTTGGTTAAAACCCTACATTGAGTTTAATACCAATCAAAGAAAATTAGCCTCTTCTTCATTTGAGAAAGATTTTTTCAAATTGTTAAATAACTCAGTGTATGGTAAAACAATGGAGAATGTTAGAAAACATTCAAATGTACAATTAGTCACTTCTGAAAAACAAGCCAAAAAGTTAGTTGCAGCTCCCACTTTCAAACGTTTCAAAATTATTACAGAGAGTTTAGTAGCTTTAGAAAAATTAAAATCCTGCATAACCCTTAATCGTCCTATATACATAGGATTTGTTATTTTGGAGCTAAGTAAAGTTTTAATGTATAACTTTCAGTATAATCACATAAAAAAGCGATACATGGATAAAGCAAATCTTCTGTTCACCGATACAGATTCCTTAACGTATGAAATTGAAACAGAAGATATCTATAAAGATATGGGAGAAAATTTAAACATATATGACACCTCTGACTATCCACAGGATCACGCATTATATAGTGAAAAAAACAAAAAACGAATTGGTTGTTTTAAGGATGAAATGAATTCAAAGCCTATTATTGAGTTTGTTGGTCTTCGAGCTAAAATGTATTCCATGCTAACTCCAGATTCTGAAAAGAAGACTGCAAAAGGAGTATCCAAAGTAGTCATTCAACAAAAATTAAAACATTCCAATTATCTTCAATGTTTAAAAGAAAACAAAAGCACGAAAGAAAATATGATTCTCATTAAAAGTGAAAACCACGACATTTATACTGTAAGACAAAATAAAACTGCTTTGTCATCATTCGATGATAAAAGGTATATTTTAGATGATAACATTGGAACGTTTGCCTACGGACATTACAAAATTAATGAAAACCCAATCTAATTTGAAAAGCAATATGAAGCTGTAAATAATTAACAGACCCAAAAGAGTAAAACTGGATTGAGGCGACATTTAAACAATGTCGGGTGGATGGTGGGCTCAATCCTAATATTAAAAAAGAATGTTTTATATGTAATTATTAAATGATTGTCTATTAAGAAGTTGCAAAAAGTAACGTGAATTTTATATTATTATAAATAAACCTAATGAATTTATTTGCTGAAATATTCAAATATTACTAAGTAAAACTCAAAAAGAAAAGAAAGAAAAGCAAATATTGTACACTCTAAAAATATTACAAAAGGCGATTGGAATAAAAAAAAATTGGATTGAGGCGGCGCAATGCCGGGTGGATGGTGGGCTCAATCCTAAAAATTAAAAAAAATCATTTTTATGCATACTTAATAAATGAATGTCTTTTTTATAGTTCTTCAGGTCAGTGAATGGGTAAGTTCTTTAAATACTTCCTTCCCCTATCTACTCCATTCCCTGTTATCAATATGCAGATCCCCTAACATTCAAATGAATCTTTTATCTCTTTCAATGAATTTATTTTAATATAACAAAAGTCGCGCACATTTTATCTTATTGTCAATGATCACACATCATTAAAGTATTCTTAAAACCCAAAAAGAAATAATCTGTCAATAATATCCATCGCCCCTTATCTACTGCGTCCACCACAACCTTATCTCTACCACCACACCTTATCTCTACCACCACAATCTTATCTCTACCACCACAACCTTATCTCTACACCACAACCTTATCTCTACCACCACAACCTTATCCCTACCACCACCACCTTATCACAATCACCACCACCACCACTATGTTGAACCCCCATTTATATACTACTGACACTGACCCACGTTATTTTCCTTCTCATTCAATTTATAAGAATTCTTTTTATGCTTCGTCATTATTTTATTGGGCTGCTCGTCGACTAATGGCAGAGATGCCGAAGAACGGGCGTAGGATAAAAATTTTTTTTAAAAA
>BMAO01010216.1:0-37207 GCA_019973975.1 Trichonephila clavata
CACGAAAATTCTGGCTCCGAATATCAAACTCAAGGATAATTCAACATGAATAAATGTTGGTTTAAAAAACTTATTGAAGATTGAAGTAAAAAATTGAAAAATTATGTTTAAAAAAAATAAACACGCTTTATAGTGAATCGAACTAAAAAGTACATATGAAAATATATATAAGAATAAATATGATTAAAGAGAAATTTAGTGTCATTGTGGTAAAAGCGTGGGTTGCTTTGTACTACATTTTTACACTTACTTAGCATTTCGAACAGACTATTAAGAAATTCTAACAATTAATATAGAGTACTCCACGCTTTACCTCACTGACATTAATTTTCTCGTTAATCATTTTATTCTATATTAAGAATTCTTTTTGTTTGATTCCCTATAAAAAGCGTGTTTTTTAGTTTTTTTAACTATAATTTTTTTTTCACTGAAAAGAAATCAAAATCTCTCTGAAACTTGCATCAGCAGTATACATAAAAATACACCTTTTGAATCGAAGATTTATGAGAATTATTTAATCCGTGACCTCGAAATTAATTCTCAGCCGTTTTAGTAAACTGACGCAATGAAGATGTTCATTCCACAGATCCAACAAGATATTTAGAAGCAGACTTTATGTCTTAGCAATTAGAGCATGATTTTTACTTACTGGAATCTTTTCATATTTCTATTTTCAGAAAAACTGGACGTTTTTATAATATGGTACGAAATTGTTGACCCCACCTCTTCTTTTTCACATAAAGAACACTCCTTTTGTAGTTCTTGTTTGCTATTAACCATGAGCTTTAAGGTTAATTTTAATCGCCAAATCCAGAAATCGTTAATCTTGATGATCCTGATCAGGGCAATGGAACAAAATTACGAAATTATTTTATTGTCATCGGTCTTTGACAAGTGTGCAATTTCTAAGATAGAATATTCTTTCTTTTTGAACTCCTGTGAGGAATAATTTATTATTCGCTTCTATTTATCATTCAATAAATCGTTAATCGATCGTTGCAATACACTGACGAAAATTTCATTTAGTTGTAGCCTCATTCATTGTAAACGCGACCGTGAAACTTCGGTTCGACGTTATCTGACGTTCGTATGGCTAACAAACTTCAGTAAGCTATTTCGATGAAGTGTGAGCTTAATTAATGACTCACTACAAAGCAACACGAGGGCTACTCGTGACGGACCTCGCAAATTTAAGCCATGGTCAAGTGACGAGGAGACATCTCAACTGGTAGATATTTTTCCGAACGTCCACTCAATGGCCACGGAATGACCGAGTCACGACCCATTTGACCTGCATCAGTAGTTCTTCTACACCAAGGGTGTCAAACTCAAAAGCTAAATTGGGTCAAACAAAGAAGTTTTAAATTGAGGTGGACCGCAAAAAAAAATCAGTATTCATATAAACGTAGGTTTATTTCGCGCGCGCGCGAATGCTTTATAATAAACTAGAACTAAACTCATTGGCGCAACAGTCGATGAGAGCCAAGGCCTGCTACGTCCATCTCAGTATATGTGAATTTGGGAACCGAGGTGCTTAAGTTCCGTTCATGTGGTCAGTCTGACGAGAAACCCCTACTGTTCAGTTGACAAGCAAGCCTAGTAATTGTTTATCGACACACTGAAGGGATGAAAGGCTGAGTTGACCTTGGCCAGCCCGGTACGGGAATAATGAACTCCGGGAATGAGTAAATAAATGTTAACGTCACACTCTTCAGCTACTCGAAGGCTTTTTGTGACGGAACTCGTAATTTTGAACCATGGTCAAGTGACGAGGAGGACACATGAGCTGGTAACCCCTCTTTTAACTACCACACTAAAGGAGGTCGACAAATTTGAAGTGCATCGCGCCTGTACACGGCATATCTTCAGTGGTACTAGGCTCGAACTTAAGACCCTCCCCAACCACGAGTTCATCACATTGATCACTAGGCTACCTTAGCCTTTAACCTGACTAGGGTAGCCTAGTGTTCAATGTAATGGACTTACCCCGGACCTGTGGCGTGGAAGAGCGATTCACTACCTTTCGGCCACTGGGTTTCATATACATTATAATAAACACATCTTTTCTGCTACTTTCTTACCTATTTCGACGGGAATTTTTTAAAAATTTTATTATATATTATTGCGTGACTAGAGGTTGGCCAGGCCGCAATAACATTCGTCGCAGGCCGCATGCGGTCCGCGAGTTGGACACCTTCACAGTGGGTTTTGAGTGGCACTAGGATTTGAAATCATGACACGAGGATCGTTTCGTAAAGGGATTTCCTTTGACAGCAGGAATTTGTCAAGGGAAGGTCGAAAGTCCACTATTGTTCTATCACGCACTATTACGCAACCAGACATGTTCTTTTCATTTTGTTGATTCTCGGGAACAAAAAAAAAAAAGGGTAAGAAATAAATTGTTAAATAAAATAATTAGGGTTAACACAGCGTTTCCTAAATGGTAGGGCGCCCCACCCTAGGAGCCTGATACCTTTAAGAGGGGGGCGCTAGAATATTGATAAGTCGAAAACAGATTATTTAAAGAAATTTTTAATTGACTGAAAGTAAACTATCAAAATATATTCTGACATGATAAAAAATAAAATACACATTTACACTGATATAATACACTTATAAAATGCATGTGAGTACTGTACAATGTATTTTATAATTAATTTAATAATACTAAGTTAAGAACAAGTTTGATAATTACCACTGACCCCATGGGCTTGTATTAACACTTATCTTGATGATTCGTACGGTTTATAATTGAACCCTAAACTGCCGATTAAAAGTTATAGGATTCATTTCCCAATGTCATCGTTTTCCATGTAGATGTGTATGTGATGTTTTATTTGGAGGGGCGAAGAAAAAAAAGATATTCCTCTGAAAAAAGTAAATGTTTTACAAACACTGTCAAGGTCCTTTTATTGCATTTCGAAGCTACTGGAATAATTTTACGGATAGCAGTGCACAGAAAAGATTGTACATGGGAAAGACGTATATATAAGTCCAGAAAATTAATGCTTTGGCTGAGCGAGACGTTTATATACGCAGATGGCACTCAAGAGACCGAAGTCGTATTGCAGCTTTAGCGTGGCAGAGTATAGTATTATTGAATTCAATGCATTGTTATTGTACGAACGAGGGCACGATCAAAATTATGATTGAATATTGGGTCGCAAATATTGAATGTTTCAGAAGCACTGGGTTAACAAAATTAAATACTAAAATCAATAATTAAATTTTACGTACTTATACACATAGGATTTTAACAGTCGAAAGAAATTCAAGGAAAATAAGTCCAGACACGTGAACTCTTTCCTTGTCACTCTGAGAGCATCCTAAAGTTGCATCCTATGTTGAAAGGCAGTGGCGTAACGCACATCCCCGCGTTATCCGTAACCGTTGTGGGGGGGGGGTAGAATTTTATTGGGGCCTAAAGCCTGACTGACACCAAGTATGCAATGCTTTGTAGGATTCGACTTTGAGTCCGAATCCTAAATTTGCAGGGGGCGCTAATTACTTGTTACACCACTCTGACATTAGGGTTTAGTTTCCTGTTGGATATTATTATCAGAAATACATTATCAAAAAATTTTTTAGCAGTTTCATATCTGCTTATGAAAGTTAAAATGTGAAACAAAATGAAACCAACTTTGGAAGAAAATTTGAACCAGCTAAAATGCTCCAAATTACTACAAAATATTATGTTTTCTTATCCATTATTATTATTATAATTATTATCTATTGTTATTTTCTTTTCTATGTTGGACACTTATTTATATAAGTGTTTGTTATTTCCTATTTATTCATTCATAAATCACATTCTCAGAAACTAGGCATTCCCAGATAGGATTCGAACCCACGCCCTTTGGACTAGAAGTCCAATGCGCTACAGGGACACGATTTTCTTTTTTATATAGGGTGTTGGACTATTATTTTTCTTTGTTACTTTTTATTCATTAAGTAAGTTTAATGAAATATTTGTAAAAACTGTAGCAACATCAAGTGTCATTCACTACAAGTTAAAAAAAAATTTATATATATATATATATATATATATATAGGGAATGAGAGTGAGCTAATAATAAGAGTTAAAAAAAGACAATAGTTCCGATGAATTGTACAATATAGAAAATTATTTAATGTTTTTTTGCGACTTCACATCACAGCATTTTAATGAACTGATTCAAAAACTTGTTTTTCAACTAATTGTTTTAACAATGTTTAAAAATATTAAAATGCTTATGAGGAATATTTTACCCCAATAAAACTTTTTAAATCATTAAACAACGCCCATTTTTTCCTGTTAAGTCAATTGAATTTTAAGGATGTTTAGTTTTAAAAATACTCAGTCAAAATTTTTTATACTTGTTCCAAATAGGCATTATTGACCCACGAGCTAGTATTAAAATAACATGAACAAAATTTGACTAAGGTCTCATAAGGGTTCGACATCCCTGCTATAAGCACTATATATAGAGAAGGATTATTTTTAAAAAAGGGATATATACTTGCTGTTATTTAAAAGCTTCTTTATCAATTCAAGACACAACACATTCATGTGAGAGTCAATTTAATGTTTGGGATTAGCCACATAGTATTTCGCAAGTTTTGCGTCTATTTAATTTAAATCATCATTTCATTAAAAAGAAAATATTTCCTTAAAAATTAACAATTGTTTTTTTTAAATGCAGTGAAAATTTGTTTGTTCTGAATATTCAGATATTATCAATGACAGTAAATTGTAAGTTTTAGCTTATTTCATTGCATTTAAAGATTTTATATGAATTTTTAAATGAAAGTAAGCTTACCAGGGAAATTCTTCCGGTACCCTGATCCTATTGGGTAAGGATACGAACCACTTTCTTTCCTTGAGCCTGAAAGGATTAAAAACGAAATACTTAGTAAAACAGAAGTGTTCATTTTTTTAAAAAAATTATAAGTATCTTAATAGAAAATAAAATCATATAAATATATAACAAAATTAATGCAATTTTTATGAATCAAAAGGTAGTCATTTAAATTTACAATTAAATTCTTATTTGAGTAAATCTCTTATTTTGTCAAATTAACATATTAAATAAACTGCAGCATTTACAGAAAGAAATTTGTTGTTTCTTGTTCTATCAACAAATTATAAATAAACGAGGTAAAATTTAGAAAACTTATTATTCAGAAGTGAAACTATTGTTTTGACTGAAAGAAAAGTCATCATTTTGTATTTATCATTCAAAGCTATAAAATTTTAAATTGAAACAACTTTAAAAACGAAAATATATAGAACAAAATAACTATTAACTAACAAGATGGGAGAGAACAAATGATTACCCCTAATAGCTTTAATTCAAAAGGTTGTCACTAGTACATTTTTGCACCATACATTTTAATTATGAACTTTTTCCAACAACAACAAAAAGCCCTACTCAGCGTAACTGAATACGGGAAAGCTGTTACAACATCATAGGGAAATTATGTAGGTTAAGTTCGATATAATAGTTTTAAAAGGAATAGATAAAACACTCAAGTGAAAAGAAATAAAAACAAAATATTCATGAAAATAAATTTATTATTCATTTAATGCCAAATTATAACTGACCTTCTAAATTCTCTCATTATTGGAAGTGTTCTCTTACGAAACCGAAAATCTATTTAAGTATATAAATAATTTCAAGAATTTTTTTAATCGTTTCCTTAACTAGCTCCACATTAAATTGATGAAGAACTCTGGAAGATAGAGAATATTTAATATCGTTGAATCATGTATGATTGCTAAATGTCAAGATAGTAACTGGAAATTTTTTTTTATTTTTAAATGATTTAAAGTGCATCATTATCTGATAAAATCCCAGAAATCGTTTAGTATTATAAAAATTTCTCTTGCACCTTTTATCCCAAATACAGTATTCAAATTTAAAAATGTAATTTAAGTACACCCAATTCTTTTTAGCGTGTTTTTCACGTAGTGGAACAAAAGCGCTATTATGACGTAAATTTCTTCGTTCCATATTTTGTCCTACCTTTTTCTCAGTCAATAAGCAACCAATTGACCTCGGGTTTCGGCATTTGGTCGCATTTGTGCCCTAGATCAGCCGAAATCATATGTAAATTTTCCCATAGTTTTCCCGAATTTTCCTACAAATTTTCCTGAATTTCGCTAGTTTATAACAAAATTTTCTCAAATTTTATCTAGTAAATTTATTGTTTGCAAAAAGTTTTTAAAAAAAAAATCTACCTGCATATTTCTTTTCAGCTCAATAGTAGTACATTTAGAGGAGTGGTACAGTACACTAATTTTTGTTAGTAACAAGTTCATTAGTTGCATTATTGTAAAATACAACATGTGAAAAACGCGCTAAAATTACTTGGCCATGCCAATGATTGATATCTTGTTTTACACGCTTTTTATATAACATGGTGCACGAATTTGACGATTTTTTTTTATTTTACTTTTTTTTTATTTAACGCATCTGCTGCTCATGGAATTTTTATCCAGTTAATAATAAACGTGCAAGCTTATTATCAAGTAGCGATGAATATATACATATATATAGTTGTTAACTAATAGTTTTATTACTAATTTCAATTAAAATTTTTATGTATTTTATGTACTGAAAGAATTAATTTTCACTGTACACTAATTAAAAAATTTTTGGTAATAAAGTGAATAGTTTGTTTTATAAATGTTGTATACGCTCAGGCGACACCAGCGCCACTCTCTGTAAACCCCCGGATGTAAGCGGGAGAAGGAGTAGACTTACTCTTCTCCCAGCAGCGCGCGCCTAGTCAGGTTTAACAACCTGTAGATGTCATTAAATATCCTAAAACTTTAACGTCTCTCTTTCATTCAACATACCCCTAGACACCACCCTCTCTGTTACATGAGGGCTCGGCCTCGCAACCTTAATGGTTTTTGAACCAGTGTTAAAATCAAAAGTCGCCCAAAAAAAACGGCGCTCATCGAAATCGCCCAACACAATGGCGAATGATTGATCAGCGAATTCCTCCGACGCCTACTAAGAGCCAATCCTCCGCTCAGAGACCAATACTACCGTCTTCTTCGCCAAGCCAAACCAAAGCTTGAGACTCAACCAAAAAGTCTCTTCGGCATCGTCCAAGGGTTCCAGTGAAACAAAAAGGCCAATTTCCCCGCCTATTCATCGCATCAAGAGTGTAAACTCCATCTGCTTCGTAACTACAGTCATCGCCGTGAAAAGTGCACAGTGGTGAACTCATCTCGCAAACGGATAGCTTTTATAAGCGAAATCTATCTCCAGTCTACAAACCGATATCATCAAATCAGGTAGGATCAAACCTTTTTTTTACTCAGCATGTATCGAAATACTAAGAAAGAAGATCTAATAACCGCCGCTAAAGAACTAGGTGTTACTGTCCCAGAAAATGCTACGCTTGTGAATTTAAAAGCACTTATCGAACAAACTGACACTTTCAAAAACGAACCTGAATTCGTTAAGGATATGCTTAATTTACTCGTCGAGGAACGAAAAGAGTCAGAACTAGAAAAAAAACAAGCAGAACTAGAGAAAAAAGAAGCCGAGCAAACGGCCCAAAAAATCATTCAACTTCAAAAAGAAATTGAACTCGCGAAAATAAACTCCGCTATAAATTCTAATAATTCAAACAATACTACTGCAACATTCGAAACACCGTCAACTAACCTTTTAGAAAGTCTCATTAAATCCGTTAAGACCCTTAGTATGCCAGTTCCTTCTAAACCTGAAAATTATAATTTATTTTTTCATTCACTTGAACGTGCGTTTACAACCAAAAATGTTCCACGGGAATTAAAATCAGAGATCTTAATTAATATTCTCGGTGAAAAAGCTAACAGTATTTTACTTTATATCCCCGAAAACGAACTCCAAGATTACGAGAAAGTTAAACACATTATTTTACGAGAGTTCCAACCAACCCCACAAGAATGCTTAATTAATTTCCGTAGGGCCCAACGATTGCCAAACGAATCGCACGTACAGTTTTCGTCACGATTAACAAGTTCTTTTGAATATTATTGTAAACTTCGAAATGCGAATGATTTTAAAACTTTGTGTGAGTTAATGATAGCCGACAAATTATTTTCCACCCTCGATCGAGAAACGCAACAACATATTGCGATACGCCAAAACGAATCTTGGTTTAAGCCTACTGAATTGGCTAGGGAATGCGATGTTTTCTTCGTAGCAAAGCGAAAGTCGTATTCCGACAACACACACCATCAACCGCCGTATGACAGCAAAAAACAAAAATATAACTCGTCTCAGGGCTTTAATCGCCACAACTCTCGTGATAAAAATTTCACAAATTATTCACCAAACACTTCAACAAATAATCCGCGTGGTGGTTCTTACAGAAACGAAACTCATTTCAATTCTAGACCTAATTCAAATCACGGTCCTGTTTGTAAAGTCGAAGGAAAAATGTTTAATGAATCCTTACATGAATTGCAATACGAAAATATTTTTGTTAATGATAAAATCGTGAAAACTTTAATCGATTCAGGAGCGAATATTGTGTGTGTGAAATCCTCCCTCATTCCACCCGAAACAAAATCTTTAGGAACTGTTCAATTAACATGTGCTTTCGGAAATGAAATTCAAGCTGAACTTACTAAAATTAAATTAGCTCTTCCAAGTTTTCGTGAAAACCCGATAATAGTAACTGCAGCTGTCTGTAATAAATTGTATTGTGATTTAATAGTTCCGCCTAATATTTTTGATGAATTAAATAAAACAGAAAAAGAAAATGCACGGATTTCAGGAAAAAATCTTACTTCCTCTCCCCATTCTAAGAACATTCTTTCGCCTAAAAACAAAAATGATAGACAAAATAATTTCGCTAGCCAAAATATGTCGAGCTTGCATTCTTTTGCACCGCAAACTATCCCAAATCATTCCGGCGAAGGTTCAAGGCCAAATGGCTCAAATCGATTTCCAAACAATCACAGCGCGAGTAATGTAAAACACCCAATGAATAAAAATGAATCGTTAAACTCTCCAAAACAGAAATTATTCGATAGAAAAGAAAATAAGAAATATGAATTGACGTCACAGCCCAGATCCGATCAAACATGTTATATAACTGATTTTCAGCGCGAAGCTAACGTAAACAAACCTTTTTCTGAATTGAAAATTAGCGATTGTCATTCTTTACCAGTTAATAATAAAAACGAATCTCTCTCTTTGCTTTTTCAAAATGAGAATTGTTATTTATCAAATTTAAATGTAATTTATCCTCCAGTAGATTTATCGCATATTTTGAACGTTGATACGCGTCGCGAAGTTGAAAACCTTATCCAATCTTACAAACCAAATAAAATTAAAGATACAAACTTACAGATGCAAATTATCCTTTCTGATGACACACCCATCGCCTTACGTCCTAAAAGATTAAGTCAAGCGGAAAAAATTATCGTCGAAAACCAAATTGAGCAATGGCTGTCTGATGGAATAATTTCCCCAAGTTCATCTAATTTTGCCGCACCTTTAGTTCTTGTCAAGAAAAAAGACCAGTCAACTAGACTCTGTGTTGATTTTCGTGCTCTTAATTCTAAAACAATTAAACAAAGATTTCCACTACCCCTCATTGAAGACATTTTTGATCAACTCCATGGAGCGATACTCTTTTCAAATCTGGACTTAAAAAACAGTTTTTTTCACATCAAAATTGATCCCAATAGCCGTAAATACACCAGTTTCATAACACATAGTGGTCAATACCAATTTAATAGAGTTCCTTTTGGTTTGTGTAATTCTCCCTCACTATTTCAAAAATACATTCAAATTGTGTTTAAAGATCTCTTAAAAGACAACACTGTTATTATATACATGGACGACATTTTAATTCCGGCAAATTCTGAATGTGAAGGGATTGCAAAGCTTAAAAAAGTATTTGATGTTGCTGCTACTTATGGTTTAGAGTTTAATTTTAAAAAGTGTAATTTTCTTCAGCGGAAATTAACTTTTCTTGGCCATATTATTGAAGAAGGCACTATTCGTCCTTCAACAGCTAAAACAAATGCAGTCATGAATTTCCAAGCACCTAAAAACACTCGGCATGTCCAATCATTTTTAGGACTAACAGGCTATTTTAGAAAATTTATTAAGGACTATGCATCAATCGCACGACCTTTAAGTGATCTTTTACGAGACAAAGTTCCATTCACCTTTGGTCCTATACAAAAACAAGCTTTTCTCTCTTTGAAGCAAATTTTGTCTCAGGAACCTGTATTACATCTTTATCAGCAAAACGCTCCATTACAAATACACTGCGATGCCAGTGCGAAAGGGTTTGGCGCTATACTTCTACAAATGGACTCAAATCAGAACTTTCATCCAATACACTATATGAGTCGTAAAACTTCTCCTCAAGAAGAGAAATACTCCAGCTACGAGCTAGAGGTCTTAGCGATAGTTACAGCATTAAAAAAATTTCGACACTACCTCGTCGGCACAAAATTTCAAATAATCACAGATTGCCAAGCATTTCAAAAAACTATGTCAAAGAAAGATTTACCACCTAGAATAGCACGATGGGCTCTCTACTTAGAAGACTTCGATTACGAAATACTTCACAGGCCAGGTAAACAAATGCAACATGTTGACGCGCTCAGTCGTTATCCAGTCATGCTCATACAATACAACGAGACAACACAAAAAATTAAAAAAGCACAAATTAATGATGAGTTTACATCCAGTATTAAACAATTATTACAATCATCTTCAGCCTCTGATTATACATTAAAAAACGATGTGCTGTACAAAATTGTCAACGACCAAGAACTTCTAGTCGTTCCACTTGAAATGCAAAAACAAATCGTACAACTTGAACATTCTAAAGGACATTTCGGCATCAACAAAACTGAAAATTTAGTCAAACAACAATTCTTTTTCCCAAATATGCGTAAGACTGTAGAAAATGTTATTGCAAATTGTATTCCTTGCATTCTTTCATCCAAAAAATTTGGCAAACGAGAAGGATTTCTACATCCCATACCAAAAGGTGATATTCCACTTGATACCTACCATATTGACTTTTTGGGTCCACTCCCAAGTACCAACAAAAACTACAAATATATTTTTACTGTCATCGACGCTTTCACCAAATTTTTGTGGATTTATCCTGTAAAGTCTCCTTCCGCTAACGATGCTTTAGACAAATTAAAATTACAACAAGTAACCTTTGGAAGTCCCAGACGAATAATTTCAGACAAAGGAACAGCATTCACTTCTACAGAATTTCAGAAATTTTGTCAGGATGAAGATATCGAGTTTATTTCAATCACAACAGGTGTACCGCGTGGGAACGGTCAGGTAGAAAAAATTCATGCAACGATAATACCAGTCCTAACAAAGCTTTCACTTGAAGATCCCAATAAATGGTATAAACACGTATCATCAGTTCAACGAATAATTAACAGCACTGTTTCCATAGCCACCAAATATACACCATTTGAACTTTTAACAGGCGTCAAAATGAAAAATAAAGATGACATCAAAATCAAAGCCATTCTCGAGGAGGAAAATTTCCAATTATCTTTACAGAATAAACAACAAATGAGAGAAGATGCTAAATCCAATATCCTGAAATTACAAGAACAAAGTTGACTACACTACAATAAACATCGCAAAGAAGCAAGAAAATACAAAGAAGGTGACAGAATTGCAATCAAGAAAACCCAGTTTGGAGTAGGTGTGAAATTGCGACCAAAATATTTTGGCCCATATGAAGTCGTGAAAGTTCGTCCAAACGACAGGTACGATGTAAAGAAAATAGGAAGACAAGAAGGCCCGAATTTGACATCCACATCTGCTGATCTGATGAAACCATGGGATAATCCCTAAGACTTTTCTTTCCAGAACTCTAATGACTTTATTTTTTTCCCTCTATATACTCAAGGAAATTTGAACTTTAAAAATTTGTTTAATCTTTTTTTCTTTTTAGTTGTAGTATTTGTATAATTTTTACTTGCATATTTTCCAGCCTGGTCGGGGACCGACCACATCAGGATGGACGAGTGTTGTATACGCTCAGGCGACACCAGCGCCACTCTCTGTAAACCCCCGGATGTAAGCGGGAGAAGGAGTAGACTTACTCTTCTCCCAGCAGCGCGCGCCTAGTCAGGTTTAACAACCTGTAGATGTCATTAAATATCCTAAAACTTTAACGTCTCTCTTTCATTCAACATACCCCTAGACACCACCCTCTCTGTTACATAAATATGTTAGACGGATTTTATTATCACTTTTTTGCACGGTATTTTGGGAAAATATTTAAAGTTTTTAATCTTGAACGATTTCTTAAAAAAGTGAAATACATTTCTAAATTTATCATCGGTCATACATTTGTAACACTTTTTTTTTTTTTGCAAGATTTTCTAGGAACGTATCTACCACGTAAAAATGAGTTGGGTGGTAAATTTTAAAATATCCACGATGTTAGTTCAAAAAGATAGTTTGCTATATTTTGTAAATATAAGAAATTAATCCCAAAATTTTTTGTAATATTTTAATGTAGAACTTTTGTAATTTATCACAAAAATTTCTGTCATAAGAATTCATCTCTATTTAATATTCTCAAAATCGTCAGATTTTTTAATTAACTTTGCAATACTTCTGAATTCGTCATTGTTCTTGCTGGGAAAAAAAATTTTCTCCTTCCGTGCAAAAGGGCTGAGGATTGGTAATTACCACAGCAGACTTGGTACATTCCATGCGAACTGATATAACTTTTTAGTGTGGCATCATACAGGTGCATACCAACTGTCATAATGCAATTTTGACCCTTAGTTTCCTCCCCCAGAGGAAGGCACTTGATCTCTGAAGATGCGAAATTGTAATAGGAATTTAATTTCGCAGAGAGCTCTCACGCCCAACAGGCACTCTAGTAATCTTTAAAATGCCGCAAAATCATACGACACTGTCGATTTTCTGCGTCATGAAAATCTCTTAACTTTTTACGTGGTCGAACCCGCAAATTTGGGCTTACAAGGCCAGTGCCTAACCAACTACAGCTGGCTATTTTTAGCAATGTTATCAACATATAATTTTTAAAATATTTCAATCATTTACTAAATAACTATTTGATAGCGACTTCAAAATTTTCCAATTAATTAATTGCCTTATTTTAAAGCTTTTTGAATTATTAGAACAAAAATTCTTGTGCAAAGTTAAAAAAATTGGATTTTTCATCAACATACACTTGTTTCTGCAAGTCTGCGTACAGGCAATCATCTTACGTATTTATGCGATAATCACTATTAAGATCTCGCTTCAGAAAATCAACATACCTGTCAAGGATTCTTCAAAATTTCCTTATTAAAACAACAGTAACAAAATTTCATTTAACATTTAAAAAAAATAAGGATGACCACCAAATAATCACCCACTGTCGCGAACGAAACGAATTTTGTAGTTCAATTTCAGTGGCGCTGTAAGCGCATTCCTTTTTGTTTTTTGCTTCTGTATTATGATCTGATCGGTAGGAGGAGTAGGACGAGTGGAGCCCACTCGAACAGACATGTATCAGTTAGCAGTTTTCCTTCATTAAATCTTTTTTATATCAAAAAGGACTCTGATTACTCATAAGAATTAACAGAATTGAATTTTAGGTCGAGCTCATCCCGGGCAATCGAAGAATAAGGTAAGTGATACCTTTTTCTTTCTTAGAATTTATCGAAATTGAATTGAACTTAGAACTCTCATTGTTTTTCACACCAACCTTCCGCGCCAAACGCCTGCGTACACTTGCAAAATAGAGCTTTTAATTGTAAAATAATTGCACTAAATCCTGTTTTTAAGTAATTATAAGCTTATTTTACGATTTATTTAGGATTTGAGATTTGAAAACCTTTTTGGTTTCATGGTAGGCAACAGAATAGATATCGATATACACGTGTGCAAAAATTAAGGACGAGACGGTTTTTTCAATATAACTTTGTACAAAAGCATTCCAAATCAACACATTTAATAACGTAAGAGCCCAGATACGTAAGGACATGAGTAATGTAAGCAACACTTACTAAAAGAGAAATCAGAGGGATAAAAAGAAGCTTTATTGAAAAAGTAGCTTGGAGCGCAATGCGACTGAAGGCCGAAACATCCCTGTGATGGGTGTCCAGCAAGAAATATCCGGTCTTTAGTAGGGGATATGATCTCCCCTGACTACTAGGCAGGTTTTACAGCGTCTGCCCATGCTGAGAATGAGGGTGTCAATGAGTTGTTGAGGCATTGCTGCCCATTCGTCTTGCAGCGCCAATCGAAGCTCCGGAATCGTTACTGGTGGTACGAGCTGCCAAGCGTCTGCCTAGAAAATCCCATACATGCTCGATGGGATTGAGATCCGGAGATCGTGCCGGCCAATCCATACGTTCAATATCCTCACTCTCTAAGAGCTGTTCGGCAGCTACTGTGCGATGACATGGTGCATTGTCGTCCATGAAAAGGAACTGCGGACCCATAGCGCCTCTAAAAAGACGCACATATGGAAGAAGAATCTCGTTACAATAACGGGTCCCGTTGACTGAACCTGCGTCGAAGATATGAAGGTCTGTACGACTACCAAGCATGATGCCTCCCCAAACGAGAACACCGCCACCTCCATACCTGTCCCTTTCAATGATGTTCGAGGGATGATTGCGGCTTCCCCGCTCTCTCCAGATGAGTATGCGATGAGAATCGCTACTCAGACTGAATCTGCTCTCATCTGTAAAGAGTACTCGTCCCCATTCATTGTCTCTCCAATTCCGGTATTCCCGGCACCACAGAGAACGCCTTCTCCGATGGGCAGGCGTTAGAGGTACACACCGTACAGGGCGTCGTGCAAACAGACCACCACCGTGCAGTCTTCTGGCCACGGTAAAACGCAATATCGGTCGTCCAGTCGCCTGTGTCGTGTGTCTAGCGATTTCTCCCGCTGTCTGCCGCCTGTTTCTTCTGGCCTGTAAGGCAATATACCGGTCATCTGCGGGTGTGGTTCCTCTTGGAAGACCACTACTGAACCCCCGGATAGCTGTTCCTGTAGTTTGAAATTGTCTCCAAAGTCGTGAAACGATGCTGTGAGCAATTCCGAACTCTGCAGCCACACTTGTCACACTGCGACCTTCCTCCAACTTCCAAATGATTCGACCTCGGGTAAAAGCATCCAGATGTCGTCTAACAGATTGATTATTCGCCATTTATTGCTGAGGCAGCAACTCGGTGTGATTTTAACTGCTATACGGTGTGCAATCTCTTACACCGACAACATGCTTTACTACTCAGACACTCCCCCATTACGTCTACCTGCATATCTGCGCATGCGCTACCGTACATCACCTCACTTAATCTCCTGATTGGTCTTTCTGTCCACTCTGCCTCTTCGTTCAGCTGATATGCTAATTTTTCGACTTCGTCCTTAATTTTTGCACACCAGTGTATTATCGAAACAAAAATCACCAGAAATATTCAGAAAAGGGGGAAATGTTTAAAGAAATTGCTGAAACTGTTAATAGGAGACATTCATTGATCTAAAAAAGTGTTCATAAACCACAAATCAACTAAATTTTTAACGTCCATGCCAAGATCCGGCCGCCCGTCTGCAGGTCACCTCGAGAATCTTGCTTTGTAATTCGCTCTATAAAAATAAATCCGACTATAAGCTTCACAAATATCTAAAAGTGTAGCTATCTTGGGAAAAAATGTGACTTAAACCTCAATTTGAAGGGAACTGAAGATTGATGACTATCATGGCCGAGTTGTACTCAAGAAACCATTCATCTCTCGAATGAAAAGAGCTAAAAACCTTTGCCAAAAAACATCTAAATAGGACACATAATTATTCGAAAAATATAATATATTCATTAGAAAGTATTTTTTTGTAATTTAACATCAAAAAGAACAAAAATATGCCGGCAAAAATTCCTGGACAGATTTTAAGAAAGGGAATCCTTTTTCGACTATCAAACATGGCGAAAGAGACATAATGTTTGGGGGTGCATTGGAAGCCTTTCGGCTAGTAATCTGGAATTTGTTGAATCAACATTATACAAAAATGATTACTTGAACTTATTGAAGTAAAATATCATGACATATGCCGAGAAACCTGCGGTGAGTGATGATTTTATTTTTAGTAGGACAAAAGAACCAAGCAAATGGCTAACATTGTGAAGAACTGGCATGTCCCTTACCAATTCTGTAAGCCATCCTAGTCCCCAGACCTAAGCACAATACAGCATTTGTGGGAATTACTCGAGTAAATAATCAAGGAGAACGCAATAACATCCAAAGAAATGCTTAAATCTGTTACAGTAGAAAAAGGAACAAAATAACCACAGAAGAAACAAGTAAGTTTGTTGAATCCCCGCCAAATATGTTGAAAAAGGTTATAAAAGGAAAATCTTAAAAAGTACTAACTTTTAGTTACAATCTATTATCATTAAGGTTTTTACTAGTGTACGCAGACTTTTGACCCACACGATTTGTGTCGTTCTCAAGTTATATAAATATTTGTATTATTTTATGTAATAATTATGTGATTGTTGCTTATACTATTTGAATTTACGATGTTAGAGGAATCAATAAAACAATAGTATTGATTCAGAAAGACTCCATTTAATAAGCGATCTTTGTACAAATAAAAAATATGATCGACTGTACGCAGACTTTCGGAGGCAAGTGTAAAAAATCGAAATTACATATTTTTGTTTTGTTAATAATAATATTTTTTCAACTACGCGCCATCCTCCCATTATACATATGTATAAAAATATATATAAAGACTGAAATAAAGACTTCGCAATATTAAAGAACGCTTTGCCGAGAATTTTAATGAATTCCTAAATCGTTTTTAAGTACATGTTCTATAGCTTCTTTCCTTCCGTGAAGCATTTTTTGGAGAAAAAGATAAGGAGTGTTAAGAATCACCTAACGAATTCTCTTTGTAACCGCCAGAGGGCGTCTGAACACCAGGCAGCCAATGTAGTTTCTGGGTTTGAACCCACTAGTGATAACTATACAAATTGTGTTAAAAGTTTAAAAGAGCGATTTGGGGCAAAAGGGATGTAATAATTAGTTCTTTCATGAATAAAATTTTGAATTTAGAAAGTGTAAAATATTCCTCAAATGTCCGTGGTTTGAGAAAATTATATGATGAACTTGATGTTTCTGTAAGAAATCTTGATTCCATGAATGTTACTTCGGGTTGTTGTGGTCATTTATTAATACCAATACTTTTAAAACTTATCCCTAATGATCTCGTTTTAGAATTTCACTGAGAGAAAAAAGATGGCTGTGAAATTGATGTTTCTGATCTCATACAATTTTTAAGAAAGGAAATAGAGTGTCGTGAAACTTCTAATTACGAATGAAAAATGTAACCCAATGCCATGTTATCAAAAATTTGAGAGTAAAATATTTGTTAGAAATACACCCTCTGCCTCAGCTCTAAATGTTATGCAATGTACATGTATTTTTTGTAATGAATCACATGACTCGCAAAATTGTAGAATGTCTCCACACAAAAAAATCAAAATTCTGAAAAACTCTAATCGTTGCTTTAAATGTTTTAAGTAAAAAATGCCGTACAAATAAATTTCCATGTTTCAAATGCAAAAGCCAAATTCACCATAGCTCAATTTGCTTAGGAAATAACGATCCCAATTATCCAAAGAATAATGAAACTAACAACACTGAAATAAGTACAAACCAAATTGATTCAAATTGTAACAAAAAAAGATGATACATGTAATTCTTCAGTTATTAGTAATTCTCTTTTAGAGCAAAAAAACAACTATTTTAAAAATGTTTATCTGCAAACATGTACAGCTGAGATTAAATCAGCATTTAATTCTCAAAATGTAATAATACTTCTTGATTGCGGTAGTTCAAAAACTTTTGTAAGCGAAAATATTGCTACTTTAAAATTAAAACCAATTCGCCATGATGCTCTTAACTATTTATTCCTTCGGTATGGAAAAGGCGGCGGTGGAATTCCAATTAAGAAAGAAATCCACTTGTTTTTGTAAGAGGGTAGAAGCCCTTGTGATAGTACGGATATAGGGTGCGCTGGTACGCGGTGTTGACAAACATGTTGCACAATTTATGTCCGAACGGAAATTGCAGCTGGCTGACTCTTGTAGGGATGACGAAACATCAAGCATTGATGTTTTGTTAGGGTCTGACCTGTTTTGGGAGTGTATTCTTCCCGAAAAAGTCTCCATCGAAGGGGCTTTTTGCCATAAACAGTGTTTTTGGATGGGTGGTTGCAGGTGCTAATTTATTGCGTCACGGGGAGCAAAACTGTTCTCAGACTATAGCGGTGATGAAAAATGTAGCTGTAATGAACGACTTGAACTGTTTGGGGAACTAGATTCTATTGGTATAAAACAATAAATGTGAAAATCTCTCGCTTTCGATAAAAAATTTCTTGATAATTTTGAAAATAATTTGACCTGTAGGGGTAATAGATACGAAATTAAATTACCTTGGAAGTCAAATCCTAAAGAATTAGATTGCAATTTTGAAACCGCTAAAAGCTAACTTAAAAATTAAATTAAATAAAAATAAAGATATTTGTAAGGAATATAAAAGAATAATTGATGAATAATTGAAAAATGGTATTGTAGAAGAATGCAGTGATAATTCTTTATTTTCGGGTTATTTTATGCCCCATCAGGCTGTAATTAGACCTGAAAAGGAAACCTCTCGCGTTAGAATTGTATTTGATGCTTCCTCGAAAGGAAAAAATTCAAAATCTCTAAATGATTTATTATTTAGTGGACCTAATCTAATACCAGATTTATTGCATATAATACTTAAATTTCGAAAATATGAAATCGCGTTTTGAGGTGATATTGAGAAGGCGTTTTTAAATATTAGTATTGCGCAGGAAGATCGTAAATATTTAAAATTTCTTTGGTTTGATTTAAAAGGTAGCGAGGATTTTAAAGTAATGAATATGCAACGTTTGCCTTTTGGAGTTACTAGCAGTCCATTTATTTTAGCAGCGACTATTAAAAATCATCTTAAAAATATATATAAATGTAAATCCTGAATGTGTTAACGTGTTAAACTCATCCCTTTATGTTGATGATCTGTTCTACGGGACAGATACTGTTAAGAATGCTTATAGAATAACATCTGATGCAGTAGATATTTTGAAACACGCGAGTATGAATTTATGTAAATTTAATTCCAATTCTCAAGAATTAAAAGATTTGTGGTTATCTAATAATATAGCAGTTAGTAGTTCCCTTGCACCTGCTAAGATATTAGGCCTAAATTGGAATACTGATGAAGATTCTATAAGAATCGAAACATCTGCTTTAGAACAATGTATGAATAATAGAACAATGTATACATACGTCTTTCCTAAGTACGATCTTTTCTGTGCACTGCTGTCCATAAAATTAATTCGAAGGATTTGAAATGCAATAAAAGGAATTTGACAGTATTTTCGAAGGATTCAGATTTCTCTATTTCTTTTTTCCCCTTCCTCCAATATATCACATACACTCGCCAACATGAAAAATGGTGGCATTGGGAAGACAATCGCGTTACTAGACAGTTATTTATAAACCATACAAATTATCAAGATATTTATTAATTTTTGAATGTAATTTTATATACCACTGGATATTATCAATCTTGTTCTTAAATTAACATCATTAAGGTGCCTGACTAGTTGCGGAGACATTTTTTTGAAATTTTGCTGAAAATTTACTTTTAAACTCATTTTTTGTTTGCTTATAAATGAAAACTAATAAAAATAGCAAAAAAAAATTCTTTCAGTGTATTTTTTTTTAAATATGGCCAATTTTAGGTTTAAATTAGACGTTATTTGCACGTTACGTTAAACATAGTAAAATAAATTCTAATGCATAAAATTTTAAAAAACCCATATAATTTTACTCAGAAAACAGTTACTAATGAACTGACCTAATATCTTTGAAAAATTTTAATTTATTACTGAACTAGAGGTCAAAAAGTGCACGCAATGCAAATTTTTCAAAAATTTCACATTTATCACGCAGAAAAAAAATTATAAAAAAGGTAAACATGCTGTTTTTTCTTAATCCCTACGTCTCTGCATACATACTATAATAATGAACCATGATACAAAATTTCAAACAATTATCTACAGAACTTTTTGAGATATCATGCTTACCGTGTTGTAAAATATCAAAAAAGCTGTTTCAGAGAAAAATGCATTTAAAGATTTAAAATTCAAAATTTAAAAAACTATACTGCTAAAAAAACTTAAAACCTCTCTATATCAAAAAAACAAACCTTTTCAAAGCAATTATGAATATTATATACTTTCTTCAAACTTTTATCTTTTAATATTTTTAACAATTTTATAGTGTCAAAAAGCTTTTTCTTAAAGTCTAAGTACATAGTTTACGAACTACAGATTAGACATATAAAATGCACTTTAAAAAAACCTTATTGCATTAAAAAATAAAAATATTTTACATAGAAAAACAAATATATATTCTACCATATTATTTTAGAAGTTGAGAAATATTTAATACAAAATATATTTGTGTTGTTTTACTCGTAAACATTCACGAAAAAGCTCTTAAAAAACATTGTTTATCACAAAGGTTATCATAAATTAGAAATAAAAATCATGCAAAGAAGTACTTTAAAACCCTCCATATGGATATACTAAGCCTTCTGTTTTTTCATTCTTAGTACTTTTTGTTTTCCTTGCTGCTTTTCTTTTTTTTCGCGACAATTTTGCAATCGGTGAAGAGTGTCTTAAAGATGTTGAAATCCGTTGTTTATCAAATTTAACTAACTCTTGAACAACACTTTCAGGAAGGGAACCATTTACATTTCGAATCACTGATAATATACCAGCATAACCAGAATTAAAAAGTATCAGAGCTAATAATGCACCCAAACGAAATGTTTGCAGTCCAATAAATATATTTTTGGGAACAATATTCCACAAAATGTTGTTATAACTTTCGTTACAATTTTGTGTCTTACCATGAAGACATTTTTTCAACAACGTTTCATTACACAGTTTTAGATATGTAGGTTTTATTTGGTTTATAATTTTGTTAGGAAGTCCTAGCTTATTTTCTTTGAGAGGACTCCCAGCTGCTTTTGCCCTTTGGTAACGACACCAACTCTCAGATCCTTCAGGACACTGTCCATGCAAAGAATTGTTTTTTCCAGATACACAGTGGAAAAATGCAGCTATTACACAACTCATCATCTTTTGTAGATTACCTACATTGCTTCGAATAGCTATTCCATAATAGTTCTGGATTCTGTCAATTAATTTATCAGTTAATTTATTTTTCCCTCCTAAACCTTTCATCGTTTTTTTTTAATTGACGCAACCGCCCCCCTACATGTTTCTGTACATGGCCTATACACTCGAGTTTGGTTACTGTATTAATTCCATAAAAGTTTTTAACAGCTTCATATCCTTTTGAGTCTCCATCTCCGTAGTATTCATTGTACTGCACATCCCTTACATTTGATCTCTCAAATATACGGTAGGCTCCAACAACCTCCATGTTCCCAGCGGAACCTTTATAGTTCGAACATACATGTTTCGATGATTGGTTATTGCCTTTCGCGCATATGTGGCAATATTGCGTCATAACTTCAATGTCTAAAA
Source organism: Trichonephila clavata (assembly GCA_019973975.1). Classification (NCBI taxonomy): domain Eukaryota; kingdom Metazoa; phylum Arthropoda; class Arachnida; order Araneae; family Nephilidae; genus Trichonephila; species Trichonephila clavata. The sequence continues at coordinate 21,619 of BMAO01010216.1, forward strand.
TTTTACTGGTGTCAACTGATATGGCACTTACACACCCATTCAAAGATGAGTAGCCTCTGCGTTGCCAAGTATCATCAATAGATATTCCACATTTAGTGAAACTATTTGAGCCTTTGATTTCACTTAATGCAGCGTTGATGTTTTCTTGAGCAACGCGTTCAGTTGCTTTCAATAGTTTCCTTTCTTGATTGCGGAAAGCAAGTTTTGATAGGAAAGGTAAACCCAGGAAAGCGCATAACTTTTTGCCAGCTGAAAATCCTTTCCCGATTATCCTTAGCCCAAAACAATTGAAGAGTTTATCAGACCTTTCATCTTCTCTGTCGTAGGGAAACCTTTAAAGAAGGAGCAGTTTTTGCACTTTAGGTTCATATGTGAACATAATCCACTGACAGAGTCTTCTATAAGTTCCAAGCCCTGAGAATAACAATCAGGGCAGCAAACTATAGCAAACAATGAAATCAAAGTTGTCAAACTGACAATTCTATTGTCTTCATAAGTTTCAAACAACCTTTCTGAGAAAATTTCCAAACTTGTATGGCTTGATACCAATTTTTTGGCACTAGCGGATTCAGAAGAATTGAGCTCAGATGTTTCATCATTCTCATTAATAGTAGCACGAATGGTATAACGATTTTCAGTAAATCGGCGCTTCTTAGACCTTCCAGATCTTGATTTAGCCATAATTAATCAATATTTTGTCTTTAAAAAGACAGTTTTTTTATAAAATATATCAAAATAATAAGTTAAATGAGGAGCGAAGAATCGAATCGCTAGAACATAAACAAATCAAAATATAACAACAAACCTGTAAAGTTGTTGCCAAATTTTACTAAAAACTATTAAATAATTTTTAAAAAAATATCACCATATTCAGTTTTAAGATTACCAAAATTAATATTTTATTAATAAACTCAATAAAACTTCAAAAAAGAGTAAAAATCTTTCAAATTCAAAGCACTTCCGGTTTCGATTTCTAACTTCCGGTTCATTTTTGTTGTTCTCACTTGACATAAAAACTGCTATAACTTCGTAAATAATTGGAGTACAAGCAAAAGTAAGGTATTTTTAGAAAGAAGAAAATTCAAATATTAAAAATATCAAATAAAATTTTTTTTGTCATTTTCATTAAAATTGATGATTTTGCACTAGTCAGGCACCTTAAATTAATTATAAAATACACTGTATGCAGTACCGGTACATTTATAAGTATATTATATCAGTACAAATGTTAATTTTAATTTTTATTATATCAGAATACATTTTGTTTGATTACTTTCAGTAAATAAATAATTTTTTAAAATAATCTTTTGCTATCTATTTTTCGATATGCTCACACCCCCTTGTGGAATTACTAATCATTTTGACTAATAATTACTGAATTATGAGTAATCTAAGAATTAAACATGGCGCCACGACTATTTAAATGGGCGTGGCCCTGTCATTTGAACGTAAACAAGAACTATTCATATTTAGTTTCTAGCATATGCTTAGCCTCAATTATTATTTTTTTCATCGCATATTTTATGAAGAAGGATTCTGATAGGAACAACTTCTACTTCCGCTTTGTTTGTTTACATCGTATTAGCGCGCTTGTTTCACATCTGTTATTACACAGCATACTTAGTCGTTGTTAGTCGTCGACGTAATTGTAGGTCTATTTTTTTTTAAAGTTTTCCTTTCTTTCATTTGAATACTCAATAATAATTTTCTTGATAAATTAATCATTCCAACAGTATTTGTACAATGCACAGAATTAGTTCTCGATATCATGTTCCAAAAGGAAGGCCCTCAAAACGTAAAATGCAGGCTTTGCTAAAAGCAAAGAAAAGATGGGCCTCTGGAGAAATAGAACTGGAGCATCAAAGTTTACATGTGTGTGAAAATGACCCTGATGCAAGTGGTAATGTGTCCTCTAATTATGAAAATAATGAAGTAAACACTTACCCATTAAATTCTAGTGAACTGAATGCAGCAACAGAAAGAAAGCTGTCTCTTCTAAGCTCACACACTTCTGCAGAACATGTGATAAGGGAACAAAATGATCCAACTTATGTATTAGTTGATACAAATGTATGGAAGAATTTACTGAGACAACTGTAAAGTGCCCTGAATGTGATATGAATAATTTAAATATTATAAAAACAACGCAGCTGGGTATGGCATCAAAACTAGAATTGGTTTGCTCTAGTTGTGAGGCAGTATTGAATTCCTCATTTTCAAGTGCACGTGTAAAAGACAAAAATTTTTTTGACATTAACAAAAAAATGGTTTCCTCTTTTTTAAGACTTGGGAAAGGTCACGCAGGATTGGAACTATTTTCATTAGTGACTGGTATGAATACAATGGACAAAAAATCTTTTTCGAAGCACATTAAAATTTTGTCCGAAGAAAATAGAGAGGTGAAACATCAGATCCTCGAAGTTGCGAGAAATATAGTTAGGAAGCAACATCTTGAATTGAACAATGAAGGTAAGGAAACTGGTGTTTTAGACATAACTGTGTCATTTGATGGATCTTGGCAAAAGCGGGGATATAAATCACTGTACGGGATAGGAGTTGTAATTGATTTATTGACAGGCTTAGTAATAGATTATGAAATACTGTCAAAGTATTGTACGGAATGTACTGCTGCAGTAAGAGACCTTTCGAGGGATAGTCCAGATTTTGCAATTTGGTATGAAGGTCACAAATCTGAATGTCAGATAAATCATACAGGTTCCTCGTCTAGTATGGAAATGGAAGCTGCTGCAATTTTGTGGCAAAGATCCATCAAGGAGTGCAATATGTGCTACACTTGCATACTATCAGACGGAGATTCAAAAACATTCCAACGTCTGATATCGCTGAACATTTACGGAAAAGATAAACAAATTAAGGGGTTTGAGGGGTGTTAAAAATTTTTTTTTCGAATTTTCGAAAATAATATATCTTGTTCTTCATTTTTTTCTGAACATTTTGATACTAACCACGTGACACTACTCTAAAAACTTCGAAAGTTATTCAAAAAATTGCAAACAGCAATTTAGTCATAACAACTTTTAAATGGACACATGCCACGCCCATTTATTTTTAAATTCATGCATACCATTTATTTTTTTGTTTTTAATAAGCCTCATGAAATATTTTAAGCGCTTGAGTTGATCAGAAGGAAGCCTGCAACTCAACACATTCATTCTGCTGTGTTTTGATTCTCTTGTGTTTACTTTAGTACACGTTTTTTTAAAACGCTTATCTAAAGCGAAGATTTTTGTTGTTTTATTTTGAAAAAAATCGTTGGGCAATGTGCCCCAGGAAAAGATTTATAGGAAATAAATATTTAAAGGTAAGTGACTCACATGTTACAGATATTAAACATACGAAGAAGTGTGTAGAAATGAAAAGTACAAGTAAGTGTGCCGAAATGAAAAATGCTTCTAGTAAAAAACTTTCAGGAATTCTGACTTCATTAAAGTCAAATCTTGTTAAGGTAAGTGAAAACTTCAAAGAATATCGTATTTTTTGATTTTATTTAAACCTTTAGCTCTATTTTGTCAGTATCATGCTGTTTAAAATGTCATAAACCATTAACAATTAATGAAAAATCCACTCGTGGTTTATGTTCGAATTTTGAAATACATTGTTAAAAATGTGGGAGTATTTGTACTTTTTCAAGCTGTGAAAACATTGGGAATAAAAATAATGCTCCAGAAATTAACAGAAGATCTATTTTAGCAATGGGATGCATAGGTCAAGGTTTAGAGTCATTAAAAACCTTTTGTTCTGTAATGAGTCTTCCTAATCCTGTCGAACAAAAATCATATGATGTTATTAATAATAAACTTTCACTTGTTATGAAGGAAGTCGCCGAAGAAAGCATGAACAGGGCAGCTGTCGAAGAAAATTCTTCGTTACCTGATAACATTTTAACGGTAAGTGGTGATGGGACCTGGAAGACGAGAGGACATTCATCGTTGATTGGAGTATGTACTCTAATAGGGAGCGAAACAGGTAAGGTTTTGGATCGGGAAGTGTTGTCCTCATTTTGCAAATGAAGCGACAGTTATAAAGGGGTAAAGTTTGGTATTAAGTACAATAAATTGCAAAGAGCGCATAAGATTTCATGTAGAAAAAATTATTCTGGCTCTGCTGGTAAGATGGAGGTTGACGGGATGTTGAGGATTTTTAATCGATCAGAAAAGCTTCACAACCTGAAATATTCGAACTACATAGTAGATGGCGACACAAAAACATTCAATGCCCTTTCTGAAAACAATCCATACGGCTATGACCATCTTATTCAGAAAATAGAATGTGTAGGCCATGTGCAAAAGAGAATGGGTACAAGACTTAGGAAGCTTAAATTAGTATATGGTAAGAAGAAATTATCTGATGGTAAAACTATAGGCGGTAAAGGTAGGTTAACTGATAGTTTAATTGATAAGCTTGCGCATTACTATGGTAATGCTATTCGATGCAATTCTACTAGTGTAAAGGAAATGCGGAAAGCCATTTGGGCTGTTCGGGGTCATTCTTGCAGCACCGATGATGAACCGATGCACTGATTTTGTCCTACAAATCCAAATACATAGTGTAATGCCGCAATTAATAATAATTTACAAAATTATAAACACAAACCCTCAGTTGCGAAAGCTGTTCGAGATGTAATTAAGCCTGTATTTGCAGACTTATCTCATCTGGCACTCCTGAAGAAATGCTTAGGAGGTAAGACACAGAATCCTAATGAAAGTTTAAATTCATTAATCTGGAAGTTTTGTCCGATGACGATTGATTCTATCCTTCAGATTGCAGAGATTGCTGCAAATCTAGCAACCAGCATTTTTAATGATGGAAATCAAATACTTATTACTATTTTAGAGAAATTTGGCTTAAAAATTAACAAAAATGTTTGTGTGTCCCTGGCTGAACATGACAATCGTCGAATCTTTACGTCAAGAAAGAGGAGCTCAACGTCATCGTTTGAATCTCGCAGAGATTAAAAAAATTCAAAAGAGTACAGAAATTGAGCTGTTTGGGCAACAGGAAGGCATATCCTATGATCCTGGAGCATTTTAGCATGTAAGTTTTAAAATTTATTTTCTCAAATTCAATTTAAAACTTTAAAGCCTTTTTTCTCAGTTTGTGTTTTTTTCACTTACGCGCATTGCGTTTCAAAAACTATCATGCTTTGATGCATAAAACTTTACAGAATTATAAACTCTATCATAATCTTTAAATCCTAGCTATTTATAGTATTACATATTTGTAATTTTTTGAAAAATTTCAAAAAAAATAAATTTTTTGAAAAAAATTTTAAAAATGTACTTTTTTTATTTTTTAAAAATATTATTTTTTATTCTTTTTATATCTAATCGCTACCATCTAATAAGGATATATTTGACTTTATAAATCAACTTATTGATAGTAATTAGAATTATTATTTCAGAAAATATCATGCGCGTCGTAAAACTTACTATTTGTTTCTTACAAAAATTTTTCTTATATTTATGTGCTTATTATTTTTAAAATAATGATTATATTTTAGACATTTTATACTTTTTTGAAGCTTTATTCCTTTATAAAAAATGTGTAAAAGAATCAAATTATTTCATTTTAACCTCAAAGAATTATTTCTAGTCGAAAATTGTTCATATTTTGTGCTCTCGAAACATTTTTAACACCCCTGAGACCCCTTAAAAAAGAAGAATGTATCAACCATATTTCAAAACGCTTAGGAACGTTTACGCAGCAAGGTGAAAGAGTGGCGAAGCAAAGGTGTTTGTATTGGAGGCAAAAAGGTTGGTAGTTTAAAAGAAACCACAATAGTTAAGTTAACTAATTTTTACAGAAAAGCCATTAAAGATAATTGCGATGACGTAGCAAAAATGAAAAGTGCAATATATGCCACACTTTATCATTGTTCCTCCACAGACACCAAACCGAAACACAAATGTCCTGATGGCAAACTTTCTTGGTGTTTTTATAAAAGAGCTTTGGCGAATGGAGAATCCCCTCAAAGTCATTCAGTTATGAAGACAAAATTAACTGAGGAGGTTGTTGCGAAGATTCTTCCTGTGTACCAGAGATTAGCAAGCAACGAGATATTGTCCCGGTGTACTTCAGGTAAAAGTCAAAATGCAAATGAATGTTTGCACAGTGTTATCTGGAATCACTGCCAAAAAGAAAGTTTCCAATCAAAGAAAAGATTGGAAATATCTGCTGTAACAGCAGTAAGTGAGTTTAATTTTGGATCCCTATTTACCTTGAGAAACGTGCATCAAAACACTTCCATACCCTCGATGCAAATTAGTGAAACGAGAGATGACCGCCGATTAAAGCAAAGTAGAAATAAAACTTTTCAAACTGCAAAAGACAAAAGAATTAAGAAGCGAAAAATCTCTAATACAATAGAAAACAAAAATTTAAAATCTGAAGGATTATCATATTGTGCTGGTAAATTTTAAGTGAATGTCTTGCCACTCTATGGTTTTTTATAAATATCAGCTTGGCGGATGCTATAACTTGAATTATTCAATTTATAACTAAATATAACAAATTTTAAAATATTTATTAGATTTCTACTGTAATAATCTCTTATATGTTTGATTTTCATGTAAGGGTAAGTAATTATGTAAAATTTTGTTTTATTATTTCATATTACACAAATAAATGTTTAAAATGTGTTTTTCTCAGTTCGTGAATTTTCTCTTTTCATGATTACGTAAAATGCTCCTTGCGTTTCATATTTCATCGTATCTCTTTAAAATTTTTACAAGTTATAAAAAATGATATAATTCACAAATTTGTGCATTGGTTTTGTTAAAAATTTAACGGATTATATTTTACGTTGTTTTGATTACCTCGAATGTGTGATAATTGGTGAAATATTTCATATAGTATAGAAAATGTATCTTTTTTTCATCAAATTTTATTCTGAATTTAAAATCCATGCACAGATATATTTAGTTATAGTTCATATACATATAAAACAAAAATTAAGAAAATATCTTAAAAACTAACGCGCAAGGAGCATTTTTAAAAAACGTTTTAAGAAATTTAAAAATTTAAAAAAAATCAAATTATAATTTATTTTTTTTAAAAAAATATTTAAATTGTGAATTATAGTGATCATCTACTATATTGATTCCAATTTCAGCTAATTAAGATAACAATTTAAGAAATTAATTTCAAAGGTCCACCGTCCCCTTAAATAAAAATACAGCAGAACAGATATGAGCGACACAATATGGAATAAATATGGAATCTATACCATTGGTTTTGTGTCGAATGAAATTCACCATCCTTTTTGCACAAAAGAAATTTGTATCAAAACTTATTTCTTTTGGTTTTTGTTTTCTAGTCCAAATATATAAACAATACAGCGGGAAATAATTATATACAAATGTTATGAAATTTTCGTACCAAGAACGAAGAGTGTCGAGAATTAAAACGAAATTTTATGGAGGTACAAGGCCCTAAATGTAGATTCTTAGATGCATGGTAATAACTCTCTATTATATATTCAGAGACAATAAACAGAGCTTCCTCCAAATCATGTAGTGTGTCTGGGGTTTCAGAAGGTCCCAATTATGTTCAATATCATCCCCAGACCGAGTAGACCGTGGAAGAGTTTGAACTTTTGAGCACTGACTCAGTGGATATGCTTTATACTGATGATTAATTATTCCTGGTGTATTGGTCAGGGTTGTTAGTGTATGGGACCTCATGCACATAGTGCTGGGTCGTTTATGCTCTATGTATCTGTATGAGAATGGACGGCAGACGCCTGCATTTTTTGCAGACTTTTTTTTCTTTCATTCAGATTTTCAATTTTCATCCTAATTTACACTCTACACCAGGGGTGGGTGGACTTTTTTAGGGTACAGGCTACTTCTAATGATTTTACATATTGCGGTCCACTCAGTGGCATAGGTGTGACAATTCTGTATTAAAACTGTATGTTAAGAAAAGAAAATATACAAAAAACTGGTTTTTGGTATTGTACCCTTTTAAATGGTGGCAGATTACTATTGTTATTACTAAAACACAAGAAACACAAAATTGTCAAGCTGAATGCTTGAACAAAACTATAAGCAACTGCTAGGCCGTAGAATTTGGACGCATTCATTACAGCGAGCAGAGAACATGCGTGAACCGATGAATTTGAAACCGACGTTTGGAGAAACAATTGTTCACCTCCACGCCATTGTGAGACATGACACCAACTTGAGAACCTAATCCAGAGGTAATCCGGGGTGTGGGATATCTCCATAGCCTATCCCGCGCTATTGCACGAAGAGCTAATGATCAACATTTATTCTCCTGTTCCGTCGTCGTATGGGGAAAAATTCATTTCTACGCCTTGAACTGCAGTGATCACTTTTTTCCCCGACAGTGACAGCGAACGTTTCACCGTTCACTTCCATTGAAGGTACATGTGGTCTGCACATTTATCGAATCATTTACTTTTGTAAATACAGTCACAACGATTGTAAAAAGCCGATTCTCCAGTCTAAATGGCATTAGTGTTCCAGAAATATGTTTCATTTAATATGCGCTTCTTAGGTCTTAGTAAAGGCGGTCACTCTAAAATGTCAGCGATCCAACAGTCGATCTTGATCGACTTAAAGCCCAACCTTCGTCTACATCAGAGGTCTTCAAACTTTTTCAATTCACGGAACCCCTAGAACTTAAAGGTGTTTTCGCGGAAACCCTAGAACAAGAAAATGTTATCGTGGAACTCCATTCCACACACATACTTAGAATATACCCAAAACAAGTAATATAAAAAAGTTTTTTTAAGTCAATTCCTACTTAGATCAATAAAAAAAATTAGTTACTTTTTATTAAATAGTGACAATTAATATAAATATGTATATACATATGACAGAATTACATTATAAGTGGCAATTAATTTTTATTAATTATCATTAAAATAGCGCATTGTCCTCCAAAACAATCGTGTATATAAAATTTCATTTCAACTGAATGCTTTCAAACGTGAGGGAAAAAGAAATCTTGTAGTTTTTTGATCCAAGTCACTAAAAATGGTCAACGTGGCTGTATCTGTAATTCCTTAAATAATTAATTTCAGTCAATAATTTTAATTAATTATAATTAAATTATCATATTGTTACTCAAAACAAAAGTATAGAAAATTTCAACTCAAATGGGCACATTAAAACGTGAGAAAAAGACCTTTTCAGGTTTTGACACACCAAAATGGTCACGAACGCCGAGAATGATGCCAACGTGGCTGTATTTGTAATTCTTTGAATAATTAGTTTTAATCATTTAATTTTTATTAGTTATAATTAAATTACTGTATTGTCGTCCAAAATAAGTGCGTATGCAAAATTTAAGCTCAATTGAGTGCTTTAAAATTCATTTTATTAACGAGTGAAAATTTGAACCATAAATATAGAGAGTGAGCTAATAGTAGAAATTGAAAAAAAAAGCAGCACCTCCCCTTCCCGAAAAGTTTATGGTGCCGAAGGCTGCAGTGAAAGCTGAGATCTGAAGGAGATGGTGCAATATGGGTGATGTGCGTCTGCACTAATGATTTGCATATTTCTTTGCAGCGAACGCATGGCGTAAATTTCACATAGTTTGCATGCTTCCTTCAGAGTGTTGCATTTTTATGGCCGGCAGTTTATTTACTATTATTGAAAGAATTCATATTTTTTATTTTATTTATTTATTTATTACGATTAACTAAATTGCATCTTAAAATGCTACACAAACTTGGTTGTCTAAAATAAGTGCATTTTAAAATAAATTCATTCAAAAAACTATTCGTTTAATTTTCCTCCGAAATAGGGCACATATTTATTCAAATTTATTTCATAGGTTTGGAGTGTTTTAGATTGTGCTCATAGAGCTTTAAAATGATTTGAACACAAACATGCACAAAAAAAACCACAAAAGGATTAAAAAGGATAACTGAAGCCATTTTCTTTGAACGCTTATGAAAAAATTCAAATTGTTTAAAAAATTAATATTTTAATTTTTAAGAATGTAAATTCATAAGATTACACGCGCAATAATATGGAATATACACTTCAGACTCTTAAAATATTTTAGCGGTAGGTTAACTTTTAGGTTAATGATAAATTTTTTTCACAATCCCCTCCCCCCATAGATTATTTAAAATTTTTATTCAGGACAAGTGAATATGCTCCAAAAATATGGGAATTTTCGATATGGCTGTCTAAAAGTTTCTATTGTCAAACATTGATTTCTCCTCTTTTTTTCTAAGCAAACTTATTTTAGTGATTGTTGCCACCTTGATCATCTCTGTTTGCATCATAAAATTGATTTCTTGTTTGTTAAAACGTTCTCGATTTCATCAGGTATATACTCTAGTTTTCGTCGACACATTGCCATCTTGAATTATCGTAAATTCACAAGCTTTCGGTAAAATATTTGCTAGGGCGCTTCTACTTAAGGTGTAAGACGAAAATTAATACTCTTTGCTTCCAATAGATAGCCCTATCTCCCTACAAAACTTTACAGGCTGGCGTGCATAAACAGCTTTACCACATTTGATGCTAAAAACACAATTCTTATATATACGTCCATACCACCTTAGACACCTCACTGACGTATATATACTATTTTATCACTGAAAGGGTTAAATAAGAAGCTGAACATTTCATTACAATAACATTTAAAAAATTATTGTTTATAAATTAAAATATTTGTTGGAAATATTGTGCAGCAAAGCAAAAGTGATCTGCTTTCTGAAAGTCAGTTTCCATTCGCAGAACATTTAACAACATTAACGGTACAGAAAGGAAAAGGAAAAAATTTTTAAAGGGCCATAGGATATAAAAATCCTCGATTGTAGTCAATCAAAATGTGAGAAAACGCACCAATCGTGTGGTTCCGTAAATTATTTTTCCTTCTCTAGAATCAGCATTCATTGTCAAATTCAGTGTCCGTTTCAAGAATTCAATGAGTGGCTTTGCTTTTTCTAAAACAAAATTAACATTAAAGTCTCCAGTTAAGATAATCGGCTTTTAATCATCATCGGATCCAATGATTGCAGCAGCCTCTGATGTTTACAGCACTAAAACTTATTGGATAAAGATGATAAAAGCTGCGACCGAACTACCTGGTGATAAATAGACTTTCGCCAGGAATTGCTGCTAGTTCTGCTTTATTTTTTTCCCACGAAACTCTTTTCCTCTTTTTGCATTTGTTCTAGGCTATCTGACCAGAATTTATTTTGATTCAACGGAAATAAAAATTAATAATATAAACTTAATGCATCACTCGCAGAAGTCACTGTGTTTGCTTACAAGACGCTATCCATAGCGATTCTGGCGCGAACGTCAGTGCGATATACACAATGACCCAGATACTCCCGTAACGGAAAGAGCCATATAATATTTTGTGTGCGTTTATTCGTTGTGAACGGCATGTTTATTACATAACAAGATATCAATCATTGGCATGGCCAAGTAATTTTAGCACGTTTTACACATGTATTTTACAATAATGCAACTGATGAACTTTTTACAGAAAGTAATACTGTACTTAAAAAGGATTAAATTTAAATATGATTCGGCTCATCTAGGGCACAAATGCGACCCAATACCGAAAACCCGAGGTCATTTGGTTGCTTATTGGCTGAGAAAAAGGTACGACAAAATATGGAACAAAGACTAAGACGAAATTTGCGTCCTAATAGCGTTTTTGTTCCACTACGTGAAAAACGCGCTAAAAACTACGAAAATACGCCACATGAGTTCGTTAAGAGAGTAGCTTAATGTCACCAATACCTAAGCGCCTTTCGTCCATAGCAGCAAGAGCACGGCTCCCCCTTAGCAATCGTGTAACTTTTTCACGGATATGACGCAGGTCACGGGGTGTACCCTCCCCCTTCCCGCTCTCTTTTCCTCCCACTCGCTATTTCCTCACCATGGCGACGTTTCGGCGGGATGGGGGAAACTACTTCCGCTTGCTTTTTCACTGTTGCACAAAACTGGGTAAATTTTCTATTCAATCCCGTCCGCAAAGAAGTTTCACTTCAAAAATGATGGTCCTAATGAAATCCCCTAGGGGTTAGTAAAAGGAACCGTACAGATCCGTCACAAATCAAGAAAGAATTACTTTTTTAAAAAAGCATTATCTTTTTATGAAAATATTTTCTGTTGTAATAATTGCTCCCTATATATTGCTAAAACTTATGTATATAAAGAGCCTAAATTATTATTCGTGACAAATTCTCATTATTTTTAGTTATACGATCAATCTGAATAGTAACCAGGTGTGTTTTGTTGAAGTTTATCTACAGTGATATATTAAACAATGAATAGCTTCACTTATAACATATGTTTGAAAAATCCTGGTTTGATTTCTGTCTTAGCTATATTTAAGCAAAATATTATTATAATAGAAGCAATTTTTACAAAAGGAGAAAATTTTGAAAAAATGCATTTTTTACCTCCATTTTTTGTCAAAAAAATATTTATAAAATTGTTTTTATTCCAAAATTTTTGAACAATTTTACATTTTTTTTCCAACTCAATTCAAGATAAATAACTCTTTACTTTCAAAATCAATTTAATATTATCTGAATATAAAACTAATTTTCACCGTAACTATCTCAAAAAACTGTTTTTGAAAAAAGGCACTGTGTAGCCTTAAAATGTTACAGTTTCAAACCAGTAACATTGGAAACAACTATCCCCACATTCAATTTCTTTTGAAAATAAGAAAATTTTCTTAAGAATGCAATTTTTTTGAAAAATATCTTGTTTTTTTAGTAGGAATTGCAGTTTTAATTAATGAAAGTACACAAAAGATAGAGCAAATACCAATAAAAAAATAAAGGGTAAGATAAGAGTTATATTCAAATTTACATGGATAGATAAGATATACTACAGATATCTCCAGTACATATAAATAGTTAATAGGAACAACATGTAAAAAAAAAAGTCACAAAATATTTTTTTTAAATTTGAATTTGTTATTCGTTATCGGCGATGGACCGAGTAATTTCTTACCATTATCAACCAACACCTATTCTCCTAAATTCCAAACCCCGCCAAAACGACAGGACAGAGCCTCAGCAGATTTATCGTGCAGTAGTCCTCGTACACGAGTTTTCTGTGGTACAAGGCGTCGAACCCGCGTCGACAATGCTACCAACAATATGAAGACCATTATTTATGGATTATCACGGCCACTTGAAATAACCCTACGGACTATAATCTACATTTACCAAATTTTCAAATGTCCTGATAAAATACGCGAGTTTCAAATAATATTTCAAACAGAGAAAAATAGGAAATTTATATCTTATGCTAGAGGTTTTCCCCTATCCCAAATCACACTCCCCACTATATCAAATTTTTAACTAACAAAACCATTTAAATAAAAGCATGGTACTAATTATAGGTATAAGAAAATTATATTTAAATTGTTACAGTACTGTCAACTTAAAGCAACAATTCTAAACCTTGGAATTCATTCATTTCATTATGAAGTTAAAATCGAAATGTGAAGCACAAGCAATACATATAATAAATAAAAGCATTTAATATTTAAATTAAAAACTTACATCTCTCATTTAGCTTTTTTCATTCAATATTTTCCAGCGGTAGCGAGAGATGCTCCACAGAAACTCAGTTTAAATGACTTCTTGATAAACAATGTTGGCTTCATTCATTATTTAAAGTTGTTTGTTGATATTCGAGTTCTGGAAGAATTAGATTCAACAAAGGCTGTTATCTACTTTGTTGATTGTTAACGTATTATGTGTTTTCGGGCTGACAACGTTTTTATATAACATTCATTTATTCTTTGTTAGTATTGCCTTTATATGCAATGCTAAGATCACTGATACCAGTCCACGCAATTTTAAATCACAGTCTAGCCATGAGGAAGGTACTTGAACAAGTATATCAAATCACCACTTGAGTACTTCAAAATTATCCTCAACATGGCTGTTATCATTAGAGGAACAAGGACTTGAGTGAGTGAATATTAACGTCGCACTGGTTGGTCATCTACACGAGGACATTTGGCAACGGATTTCGTCATTTTGAACCATGGTGAAATGACAAGGGCTTGAGAGAGTGAATATTAACGTCACACTTTTCAGCTACACAAGGGCTTTTGTAGACGCACCTCGTCATTTTGAACCATGGTCAAGTGACGAGGACGACACCTGAGCTCACACCACTGTCTCCTAAAACCTCACCACACCAACGGGAGGACGTTTGAGCCTCGACTAATTTAATGTGTGGATCGCGCCACTACACGGCGTGTCTTTAGTGGTACTGGGATCGAATTCATGACATGTCTGCCATGATCCGATACCTGGACCACTTGGCTACCACAGTCACAGAGCTTGAGAGAGAGAAAGAGGGAGAGTTACATTAACATGCACTATAAGGCTGAACGAGTGGTCGTGGTAGCCTAGTGGCCAAGGTAACGAACTCGTGGCAGACATGTCATGAGTTCGAGCCCCGTGCCGCTGGACCCACCGTGTACGGGAGCAATGTACGTTAAATCTGTCGTGAGCTCGAACGTCTTCTTGTTGGAGAGGTGTGGTAATTAAGAGAGGGATGAGAATTCAGGTGTCGTCTATCGTCACTTGACCATGGTTCAAAATGACGAGGTCCGTCGCCCAAAATCCTCGTGTAGCTGAACATTGCGACGTCAGTATTCACTCTCTCTCATAAGACTGCACGAGGGCTATTGGTGACGGACCTCATAATTTTGAACTCTGGTCAAGTGACGAGGACGACACCTGAATCATCCCTCTCAAAGAACTTCCACACCACATAAAGGGAGGATGTTTGAGAATCAACAGATTAAACATTTATCAGCCCTATCTGCCCGGTGGGTCTTCAGTGGGCTAGGCTCGAACTCATGACAAGCCAACCAAGGGATTTTGACCACTAGAATCATTTTCGTACTGAAGTAACGCCAGCCACTAGTTTAGCTGATAGATGGATTTCTATAATTCTTTTTATTTTTATTTTTATTAGCTTTACTTTAACACTTGAGAAAATTTATTAGTGACAAGAACGAATTCGTATACCTTTCTCCAATTTCATCTTCCTTTCTTGATATATCTTCTTAAAAAGGAAACATTGTTGCTGTTGTTTCTATGCAACCAACATAACGAATTTATCGTAACTGAACATTTTGTTCTTCATTCGGGGTTACTCGTTATATCGGGGTCCAAACAAAATACAAATTTTTTTGTACGTACTTTTTAGAAATAATCATTACGCACAAAGCATATTGTTACGTAGATCGGGGTTCGAGTATTTTATGCAAAATCAGTTGCAAACAACAAGAAAGTTCTTTAACAGCGATGATAATTTATTGCCGAAAATCAATCCTTGAAACACGCATCAACAGCAAAATTCGCAGAATGAATATCAGAAGGATTCACTCCTTCAATAGCACTTAGACATAATTATCAGTATCTAAAAATACACGTATATAAGCTTATTCACGATCAAGGCAAGTTCACTAATCGCTAGTCAAAACCAGACTCGCTACTCCTGGTGGAAATAAAAGTGTCTGTTCGAAACTTCTGGAAAGATGCGCTCGCGTCATAGATCGTGAAATTAGTAGATTTCTCTAC
>BMAO01010217.1:0-16874 GCA_019973975.1 Trichonephila clavata
TATATACGTATATATATATATGTATTTATATATATATATATATTATATATATATATATATACGTATATATATTATATGTATTTATATATATATATATATATATATTATATATATATATATATATACGTATATATATATGTAATATATATATATTATATATGTATTTATATATATATATATATATATATATGTATTTGTCACTGTAAAAGTAACTTTAGGAACAGAAATCAATTTTATAAATTTAAAAAAATAAGTACCAAAAATAGTACCCTAAATGCAGCTTTGATGACTTCAGCTTACCCTCAACTCATTTCATCATCCCTCCACTAACATTAAACTTGTTAGGTTTCTGTACTTTTTTTGTTTACTTAGTTTTTTTTTCTAATGTCTCGACTGCGGAAACCATCGATCACGATCTTAATCTTGCGGCAAAGATTTCCGGATCTTTTTGATGCGATCTCTGACATTTTGAATCAATCATGCTGTATTACTCTCATATGGAACACGAATTTACAGAAAGAGAAAAAAAGCAGATGATAGCATTTTATAAAATACATATGACGCATCTTTTTTTAGATTATACTTCGCTTCATTAATAATATTTAATGAATTAATCTTTGTTTTCATATCTCAAAAAATTAAAATTTTAGAAACCTACATTGTTTTAGAAGTAGATAGATCTTTTAACAGTTATTCCATTCCAACGTAAAAATAATTTTAAATGATTCATGTAATTTTCGATTTTAAAAATGAAAAAAAAAATGATTGAATAGGAATATTTGAAAATCAGAGATAAAATGATTTGAGAATACTTTTATGAAGCCCGTTTTGAAGTAGTGTTATAAAAATTAATTACATTTCAGCTTTTATCAAATAAAAAAAGTATTGTATTAACCCAATTCACTGCCAAATACGAGATATTTCGTAGTAAGCATGTGTACCTAAATGTTCCTGCAGTGTGTGTTGTAGTTTTAAATTGATTACACATCTCCTTTTGATTTAGGAATGATTAGAAAGGTGAATGAAAAGAGTTTATGTAGTAAAAAACACATATTAATTTTCAATTTTTATTCTTAACATCCTAACTTAGAATGATTAGGTTATAACATAATTATATTTATAGGAATTTCAAAAAAATAAAAAAAACATATATATTTTATTGTTGTTGCTGTTGTGTATGATGAGCTTTAAATCAAGAATCAACGCAAAGTGCTGAGTTGTTGGGACACACTGGACAAAAAGACCTAGTCTTCTTAAATTGTTTTTTCTTTGTACGCATTACACTTAGTAAGCATCCTTTTTTTAGCAGGGGAGGAAGGAGATGTTCTAAGCAATGAAAATGAATTGAATTTGTATTATAGTTGCTGCTTTCTCCTGCATTGCTGCTGTCGCTATCAAATAAATGCATAATAACTGAATCCTCAAATTTACACATCCTCATATTTTTATGTTCACTTGATTTCTTTGGTTATAGAACATGTATGCATTCTGCAGGAATATTTCAAAGTAGGATAGAGCGAATTTCTTGTACCAATTGCTGGTTTTCCTAAGGCTCCTTCTAATTATTACTTATATATCAGTCCATTTTTATTACATTAATACTCCTTATAACTGCCATCAGCTTATAGGTTTTTACAAAGTGAGGTTCATTACACATGTATATGAAAATCAGACATAACATAACGCATTTGGCTGCCCCCTAGTGGACGAGCTTGTAAACTCAAACGAAACAAAAAAAAAAAATGCTTGTATGTGAAGATTTAAAAAAAAAAGACCACTGAGAGATTACTACACTCATCACATTAATCTTATTCGGTGACGCCAACTACGAATTATATCGTAGTGTTTTTTTTTCAATAAAAATTACTGTGTAAATGTCTTTACAATGTTATATGGGTACCTTATAATATTATTGTATTTTATTAATTTTCATATTTTCTTAAGAATAAAACATTGGGACCCAGAGCAAGGTACTTTAAATTTGCTGGTCATGAATGGGTTCAATCGAAATTTTTGTTGAATGCAGTGAAAATTTATTTACATCTTTATGTTCCAACATTAACATTAGAAAGCATATATTATGATACATTAATTATATAACAATTAAGTTCAACGGATTTATGACAAAATCTATTTTCAACTTCGTAAGATGCATACTCTATATGCAAATAGTTTCTTATGTCTAGACCAAAACTACTCAACTGTTTTTTTGCCGGGCCACATAAGTGCAACAGCTATTTCTCGCGGGCCGCCACATGAGCATTAAAAGGGGGAGGAGGGTTGTAAGATCAAGGACATTTAAAAGACGTATAATTAATCAAAATATTAAAAATCCTAATTTTAGATTTTTTTTTAAAACTGTATTAAACTGTACCAAACTCAACTCACAAAAAATTGGTTTCATGCATTTTTAACCCTGTTATAGGTTAATTTCGATTTTCTTCTATCAATGATTCCAAGCTACATGTTTACGTTATATTGTCATAAAAACAAAGCTGCCATGAACTTTTATAATTTGGTTTTTTTTTTCTTTTGAAAAAGCCTCACTTATATATTTATTTCAGATAATAATTTATCAAGTGCAGGATGGTAGTAAAGAGTTTTTACTGAATTCCAGACTGAAATACGTATCATTTGTTTAAAATTAGTTCAGACTTCTAAGTGTATTTTTGTTCTAAATTCATTTGTTTAAAATTAGTTCAGACTTTCTAGTGTATTTTTGTTCTAAATTTATTCAGATATTTTTTTTTTTTTGATTTTATTAGAAAAATATCTGGAGAATAATAACTGAATTAATATCAATGAGTACACCGGAAGCATTTAGGAAACACTAAAAATTTCTGTATCAGATCATTTGTTTATCCAAAGCCATTTCATATGTTTATGAATATATATATAATGTAACAAATTTTATAAGATGCCTGTTTTACTTCCGCATTTTGTGACATAAATATCGACAAAACACTATGTTGCTGTTACAAAGATTTTTTGTAAGAAGTTATATTTTTAAATGCAGCATTTTAACGATAGTCAAACAAGTTGTTGATAGATAAATATATCCGTTTTTAAACACTTCACCTACGTACTTGAAAATGGGTAGGTAAGTTTGTTTCATGGAGTAAATATCCGCTACAAAATGGGTTTTGGGAAAATTGACCCCAAGGGGTGTTGCGGGGGCGGGGGGGGGTTTAAGGGGCGTTATAAATTCCGATTTTTTAAATAATTAGACGTACAGTCTTGAAATTTAGTAAGCAGATTCCTCTCATAGGGTAGAGATACTCTACAAAATGGGTTTCGTGAAAATTACCCCCAAGTGGCGTTGCGGGACTTAAGGGGCGTTATAGCTAACTATCTCCATTTTTAAACTATTAGACGCACAGTCTTTATATTTGATAAATAGATTTCTTTCATTGAGTAGAGATCAGCTATAAGAAGGTTTGTGAAAACATACCCCGAAGTGGCGTTGCGGGGGCTCAAGTGTCATTATAGATAATTATCCCCATTTTTAAACTATTAGACGTACAGTCCTGAAATTTGATAAGCAGATTCCTTTCGTAAAGTAGAGAACCACTACAAAATGGGTTTCGCGAATATCAACTACCAAGTTTGATTTCGGGAGATTAAGAGGCGTAACCGATAAATATTTCCATTTTTAAACTATTTGATCATCCTGCTTGAAAATTGGTAGCCATGTTCCTTTCATGGAATAGAGTGCCTCTAACAAAGAGTAAAATGAAAATGGACCCCCAAGGTTGGTTGCGAAGGTTCAAGAGGAGTTACAGAAAAAATTCCTGTTTTTAATTGTTAGACTCATATACTTGAAATTTGTTAAGCATGTTTCTTTTGTTGAATAGGGATCCACTAAGAATATATTTTAAGCAAATCAAGTTCTGGGGGGTTGCAGGGGGTTACTGGGACGTATTCACAAAAAAAAATCCTTTTTTCGAGCTACAAGAACTATAATAGTGAAATTTGGTTTGCATTTTTCTTTTGTTGAATTGAAATCCGCTAAGAGCGGTTATTTTGGAAAACGGCTCTCAACGGGATTACGGGGATATTGATAGTAAAACTTTTGGTTTTTTTCTGATAGGTTTAGCTTGCATGTTCAATTTACGGAGTAGAGATCCACCGAAAATTGGTTTTGCGGGAATCCATTTGGTTTTTGGGTTACGAAAGAGCAAACATCATTATGTACTTCAATTTTAGAGATTTTTAGAAAATACAAATTAGATGAATTCTGCCCTTTTTTTTTATCAACAGGTGACAGTTACAGGTATAAGTATATTTTTCAATACAATCGAATTCTTAATGCTAGGACTTAGATATCAATAATTTATACACACATATATATAAGCAGTAAAAAATTATAAAACATCATAAAATACCCAGCGAAGCGGGCGGGTAACGGCTAGTTGCATTATATATTTTTTCCATGTTGGGTTCACAAAGAAATTAATTGGGTGCGGAATCCTTGGAATTAGTTACGACGATCTGAAGAACTTATTTCTATATGACAATAATCGATTTATAACATGGGAATATTATTACGTTAGACTTTATTTCTGTGCAAACTTACTTTGCTACCATTATAAATTATCTTGCAAATACATAAAGTACTGCTGCTATTGTGTCCAAAGTTTGTCAATTGCTGGCTCATGAAGATACTTTGAAATATAATAATAATAAATCAATTTGAGCTTCCATAAAAGCCCAAGTGTCAAAAGCGCTTAATGGATGGCCCAAAAAGAGGGAATCATTTCCGACTCCGCCCCCTCACACATGGATGTCTAACCCGTGCTATTTATAACCACAACAAATCAGTTTAAATCCCCTAGGCCCCAAACCGGCCAAACTTACCATAGCTTAGATTTGCATTGACAGAAAAAAAGGGAAGTATACCTCGAGTCAAATTAATAATACTCTAAAAGTGCGAATTTCATTTCCAATCCTAAGGAGAAAAATTACCAAAAGTGCATGCTACAATGGCACGTCAAATTAATAAAAAGATTGCCATAAAAGACAAAATCATTAAGAAAAGTTCTAAGACACTGTGTGGTTTCCGTTTAATAAAGGCTAATGGCTTAATACATTCAATCAATGAAGGAGTTGATGGAATATTTATGGCCTTTTGCAATTGTAGAATAAGTGGCTTTTATTCATGCGGGGTTGTAGGTTGTTGGGGATACTTCTAATTTGGAAGTTCTTTTACAGAGAGGGAAATAGCTCCATTTGTAATACTTTTATCCCTACGATGCCGTAAGGAAGCTCTTCTGTTGTCACTTATCCTACCTGATTGACAGTAACATCAGATCCAGGTCACCGAAATACATCATGGTAAAGGTCTAGTTTTACCCCTGCCATTAGCCGTAGCTTTGAGCTCCATTCAGAAGACAATACGATTTGGCTCTGTTCTATCCCAATTTTTTGGGAGAACACCTTGTGAATGTTCACGGATCTCCCACCTATCTTCTCCTTTTACCTACCTCAAGAGAATACTTGAGACTCGATGGCTATTTAGAATGCCCTCCTGCCGCCCATGCGCTACACATTTACAGATATAGGTGCCTTTTCTGGGATTCAATCTCAGGTCCTATGGTAGAGCATTTAGTTATCTTCACTAATCATTATACCTGATGGATGGCTCAAATGATGTTTAGAATTCGTTTTAAAGAACATTTTATCTGCCGTCTTAAAAAGCAAAGTTTTTATGTCCAATGTTAGCAATTCGGGGGGGGGGGGTTGCACATTTGGTGGAATACCGATATTACAACTCAGCCACAACATTAGAGAATCATCTTGATATCGGTCCTTCACAAAAAGAGAAAAACCCCAAAATAGTCATTAAGCTGTCATCAGAAGTTTAATTGTCGTATTGGCATTTACTGATTGTAACTTGATGTAGAAGGGGTCTCCACTGTGGCAAAAACGATACATGGTTTCTTTTTTACGTATAAATAGATTATTAGAAAATTTCTCATAGAATTTGGTAAACATTATTTATTATTTAACAAAAGTTGTTGTTTTAACCTATAATGATAGAGGGACAGAAATTGGAGTAACCAATTCGTCTTCAGATAAATATTGGACTTATTTAATTTTATAATTTTATTAGATATTAAAAGAAAAAAAGGGAAAATTTATAAAAATTCAGTATTTTTTTTTTATAAATTTATACTCAAAAGCCTAAAAATACCTTAATATGGGATTACAATATTTTCTTAGATTATAACCAAATGCAAGTATTATAATGATAAGAATAAAACTAACATATACTTAGCGCTGGAAATTTGCATGTGCTTTAAGACCGACATATAATTTTGTGATAAAAATTCTTCTAAAGACTATAACTAATCAAATGTTAAGTTAAGAAATAGTATCAACAAGCAACACACAATGGAATTATGCCGTTGTATAAATTGAATTGCTACTAAATATAATTCTACGGCTTTAGGAATCCAAAGCAAAATGATTATAGGTCACATGTAATATTTAAGAAATCCTCTTAACATTCTGGGAGAATTTTTCTCCTTTTAAAAAACAATAAAATTAGTCATTGTTGATGTTTTATAGAAAAAGATATTTTGAACTTTTTCCAAGATTGCTTACCAAAATGTTTCAATAATAACAAGAGCATTAGTGACATTTGATAAATAAGACTGATAACTACCCAAGTGTGCTAGAACTTTTTATATAAAACTAAGAAAAAAATTAAAGATAAAGAAAAAAAAAAAAAGAAACGAGTCTCACAGTAGTCGCATATGATGTGTAACATCTGACTTGTTATCATGGTAAATATGCAATAGGGAATTTAATCCTGAGAGAAATGAATCAGTTATGACTGGAAATAATTTTCTATCGAGTAATTATACCTTTAATGAAAATTTTATTTAATTAACACAAGGAGTAATGCTGATTTTATCAAAAATATCTATATATTATTGTTTAATCTGGGTAAGAGCGGAGACAATAGATTTATGAAAACTAAAGTATGACACATATACTTGTGATTTCAAAGTGTTTAAAAATCATTGAAAAACGGCGTCAATAACAGTTCCAATGTTAGTTGTGGAAACATTTCGATTAGTGTTCATTTCGAGCTTGAGTTCATCTTTCAGAAAAGCTATGAGTGACTCAGCTTCTGGCAAACTTAAGTTAACGTTGCAATCACCACTCAAAATCATGGAAAGCGAGTGATAGTCTTTTTTAAAAAGAGCAGAACCACCGTCGGTATACAGTAAAAGTACAAAATGCAGGAAATCTTTAATTTTTTTAACTGTTTGATTCGGATAAATGTATGCGACCACCAAAATGACAAGATTTGCTGGTATGTGCGGTAGGCGGGCTTCTTAATGGTTACTACATTTGGACCCCCAGACGAGGGTAGCGAAGAGACACCGTCAAGCGCATGCTTAAAAATTAGAAATATTAGAGAAAATCAAAAATATCCGTTTACATAATTAGTTAGTTTTTTTAAATCGAGAAATCTTTTTAATCGCAATTAAAAATATTATATTGACAGTGACATGAATTAACCTCAAAGTATGAAAATAAGTACTTAAATATTTATTCAAATAATTCCATAATACTTACTCCTATTTTTTTTTAAGAATGATGAGGTTTGTCAGATGCTTACCAGGAAATTTAATTATTAATATATAGTTTACACATATATAAATATATCCTCAGAGAGAGAGAGAGAGATATTACACACACAACGAGCCTTGAGACTTTGACAATTGAGCGTAAGAATCACAAGTTTATTCTGGATGAAGTCTAGTAAGACTTGCTGGTATGTGCGGTAGGCGGGCGTCTTAATTGCAAGTACAGTTGGACCCCCAGACGAGGTTAGCGAAGAGACACTCCAAGGCGCTGAATTGGTCAAATCAAACAGCGTGTGCTTCCCCCGACTTCCTATTGCGCATTTCCGTCCCTTTTCACGAAATCACTCCAACAAATATCCAGCAACCGAGAGTAAAGATGTTACACATCAAAAAATCAAAAAATAAACACATTTTTCATCACAAAACATGAATCATAACTGTACGGGATGTTACAAATTTGTGAAATGGTAAATTGCTTTCTGTATAAGAAATGCAGCTATATTTCAGATTAAGAATTAAGTGTAACTATGTAATGTGTATACCAAAATTGTAATTCTTCTTAGTTTAGTTTTTTCATTAATTTCCTTTTTTGTGATGGTTATCTAATACAAGAATACATATTACATATAAAATTCCCGGTGTGTGGTAATAAGTATTTTGGTCATCTATCATGAAAAACAAACAACGCATGTCAAACTTGCCAGACATACACATATTTCTATCACACCTACCTAATTAATCAGTAATACAATACTGCAGATCAAACCTTAAATGATTTTGCCAATAATATAGGTAACATACTGAAAAAATATAGAAGTCGGCGATTCCGATGAAACAATCATTCATCATTCTTTGTCTTTAATTGAGTTCGAAACATGGACATCCAGTAGAGAAACGAATTCCTGACGCTGCGGATTTGACATTGCTACTCTTTCCTTGATGATAAATGATGCCTGAAGCAAAGAAATGGGGAAAAAAATACGCTCTCAATTTTGTCTACTCTAATGATGACGAAGTGTATATAAATCTATAGAATTTTTTTTCCCTTTTCCATGGATCATTTATAGGTTTGTGATGCTAGTTCTCTGCATTATAACCCTCAAAGGACAAATTGTAAAAAAAAAATACTTTTTCATTTTCTTTTTGGGAATCTACAGACAGTAACTTTGCTCAGTTTCAAAGACATAGTGATAAAAATGTAGCAAATTTTACCTTATTCTTCGACAACTTAGCTCGATTATTTTTTTTTGTTTGAAAAGTAAACATGTTTATCTAAGACACCACTCAAATTAATAAGAAAGTATTTAATACTGAACGTAATTTCGTTCATTTGCAGGCAATAAACAAGTAAATTCTTTATATATCAATTTTCTTTTCTACGAATAAAATATTTAACCATCATGGACTAATATTCATATTTCAAATGATGAATATCAAGGTAAATATTTTAACATTATAATACTGTTAATGCTCATTTTAGAGAGAGAGAATGATGTTTCACTTCTTACATATTAATCATTTAATATATTTATATTAAGATGAGTGAGAGAGAGAGAATATAAAACATTTTTAAAAAGTATATGCAAGATCAGGGGTGTAGCTACCACTGTATATGTGTAGTAAGAAAAATGTTAAATTGTTATCATAGCCCTTTTAAACGATCTGTAATTTCCAAAAAAGTTCCTTAAATAATTTTGAAGAAGGGACTAACTACGTTAGTATGTATGAATGTAGTTTGAAAATTTTTTTAAGAAACTGATATACCTGAAAGATTTAACTTTTATCTGTTGCTTTTAAAAAACACATTTTTGGTGAAATTTAGCCAATTAAGTCAGTTTGGTGCAGCCAATATCTTGATGATCTGAACAAGTCTGTTTCCAAAATACACTAGAGTCTAGATTTGAATAAAGGATCGGCTACGTTTGTCAACACATATACCATTAACATGTAAGTGACCGATGAACAAAATGTTAAAGCATTTGAATTCATTGTTGTTTTAATTTGTAGTAATAAATAAAATAAATATTATCAAGATAAAGGAACGATTAGGATTAAAATATTTAGAACAAATAATCATATCTCTTAAGACCAGGCACCTTTTTATCTTTAAATATTAAACTGTTCTGTTCATTAACTCTAATTTTACTGAATGACACGGAAAAAAAATTAAAATTTTCGCTCCCCCTCCCCTGTAGGAGGTAAACAGTACTTGTAAGGATCGAGTGGGTTGGGGTTTTCGTGTGCAATTTTACGAGTTGTACATTTTTGGTTCTTAGTCGATAGGTCGAAGAAAAATTGGTACTTGTACAATTAAGGAAGTTTTTGATGTATAACTAATTATCTTACTGACACGTTATTTGTTTACTGTGAAAATATTTACAACATGCTTTAGTTTTTGAGTAACATAAATAAACCTTTCATTTTACGCAGCATGTTGTAGGGCTGCTTTCACCACTTTCAAATCCATTCTTTCGAGGCCTTGAAATGCCACCGCCACTTTGAAACTGACTATATATGTTATGCGTTTTACCCTGGTATGGCTTTTTAGCAGGCTGATATAATAATATGATTTTTTTGTGGGAGGAGTTACCCCCACTGTTATCTTCATTATCAGTTAAAACACTTTTGTTAGTAGGTAGAGATGCTGCTAGCTACTTTTTATCTCTAGCTAAAATTTTAAGAAATCCATTTAGATCTTTTAAACGAGTTTATTTGATATTGCCTCTTGTTTATACTAAAATCAAGAAGTTTTTACAGCTAAAGCAATGGAATGAATGAGTTCAAGTGTCTTTGTTGACAAATAATGATCCAAAATTGTCTTTCGGTTACGAATAAGTCTATGTTTTTCTTCATCACTCTTATCTGAGCTTGATTATCCTTCCAGTATACATGGTTCATGTTTTGTGTTCACAGCATAGTCATCACCGGCGAGATCACTAACTTCAGAATCTGATTTATTCATCGATTGGAAAATTTCTTTTTTTTAGATAAAAGTTACAACAGTATTCCATGAAAAAGAAATTAAATGTGCCAGAAAGTTTGATTATTTAAAAAATTTCACCTTAACTTACCATCGCCCCCTGGAAAACATAAATTTTTTTTAGGCGGGAGGGGGGAGATGGGTGTAGAACTATCTCTGTAGAAGATGAAAATAGAAATATAGAACATAGAAATATTTGAAGATGCTGCGGTAGGTGCGGACAAAGACCTTGAGTCAGTCCGTTACTCTTCCTGTTTTCAGAATGTTTTGGTGCGGGGGTCTAAAGTTTCAATTAGGATGAGAAGGCGGGAAAGCATTGCTTCTCAGTTACATGAGTGTAGGAAACTAGGAAATATGATGTAAAAATAGTACCGCATAAAATTAAAATGAGTAAAATAACATAGAATAAAAGTAAGTCTCTCTCTCTCTATATATATATTTAAGAACCGTGGATATTGGTAGAAATTTTATTATAATTAAAAGGACATACACAATGATTCTAATATAAAATAAAGTATATTTAATTTTTTAAATACATGATATATATATATATACATATATATATATACAGGGTGCCCAGCCTTAATGTGACCCAATAGCTAATTCCCGAACCGTTCGGTTTAGACATGTACTTCCAGTTTGAAAAATGCTTTTAAAAAGGTAAATAATGTTTTTACGTGATTTTCGAACCAAAAAACTCATTTAGAAAAAAAATACAAAAATTAAATTTTATACGGTACCCAGGTCCTATCACTTATATTTAGGAAAATATGCAGTACACAGAAACAAAGTAAACACAAAAAGTTTTATTTTATTACGATAAAAACTGGCCGAGTTATGGAACTTTGAAAATCGTATATTTCCTCAATTTTCCTGGCCATTTTGAAGAAGCTGGTAAGGGGCCATCTCTAAAGTGAAATTAATTGGCACTCTCCCAGGAAACTTTCATTCTTACGTAAATCGTTTTTAAATTTAAAAGTACATAAATTACGTTAATGATACAATAATTGAGTACTTAAGAAATAAAATTTATTCGGTACATGTAAAATATAGACAAAATAAAATATTTTGAACGAAGAAAACATTTCAAAAGCAGTTCCAAAAAAATAGCCTTATTTGCTGCGGCTTCAGACTGATTTTCTGCGGTACTGATCATGGTGATTATTAAAAATCTGTTGTGTAATCGCTTGCAATTGCAATATTATGAATTCTAGTACGGGAGAATGAGATGTATATAAATGAGGAATACTACGAAATGGTACTGTTGTATGTGCAGTATAATCGAAATAAGGGAGAGTCTGTAAGTCTTTACGCAATTAAATTTCCCAGTCGAAGACATCCGTCTTATTGTACAATTGCCCGTGCTGTTCAACGCTTGTATAAAACCGGGAGTTGTCATAGACGTATTCTTTGGTTTCGTGCCACACCTTCAAGCTTGCGGATACCCGCTGAGGATGTTCTAGGATATGCCCTGGCTCATCCTGAAAGTAGTGTCCGGGATATTAGCAAGACTTGTTATTACTCAAAATCGACAGTTTAGAACATATTATATACGTACGGTGCACATCCTTATCGTCCAGTCCTTGCGCAGGAACTAATGCCCGGAGACCAGGAGCGTCGTTTTGATTTTTTGCAATTTCGTGTAAAATACACTGGATGAAAATCCAGATTTTTTTAATGAAGTTTTGTGGTCGAATGAATGCCAGTTCTCGAGGCAAAGCACTATTAATACGCAGAATACGCATTACTGATCCCTCGAAAACCCACATCTAATGCAACTGAATCGCCACCAAGGGCATTGGTCAGTGAATGTGTGGTGCGGAATATGGAAGAGCACCTTAATTGGCCCAATGTATTTCGATGGACCTTTAACATCAGAATCATGCACGGAAATTTTATCTAGACCATTAGCCGATTTTTTAAAAGATGAAGTTTCCTAAGTCCTCTAGATTTCTTTCTCTGGGGCTTCCTAAAAAGCAAAGTGTACGAACGTGAATCGATTGAGTAAATTCGATTTACTCAATCGAATCAGCATGACATGCCGGTCGGTGACACCAACTATGTTGCAGAAGCTACAAACGGAGTTTCTGACACGGGTTCGATACTGCATATATGAAGAAGGCAGTTATTTTGAACATTGTTTAAGTTAATTTGGTCATTCTGATATAATAAAGCCCCTGTTTCATGATTGGTGCATCATTCCACATTATGCTATAATTTGAATGGCAAATTCTGTATTCTTTTGCTGCTATTTGTTAAAATAAGCTGTTTTAATCTTTTCGGTACAAGTTGTAATTCTTTAATTTGACTTTTATTATTTCCCAAACAGCAATACAAATTGTCAACCTATGATGTTTAAAACGATGTTTCAATATTACTATGATATTTTTCTTTTGTTCTTTCTGTAGATAGTGAATTACTGTTCTCTAAACTTAATGTATATACGACCCCCTTTTCTGAGCAATTCAAATGCTTTAATTTTATGTAGGCATAACTCGGTCAGTTTTTATCGTAATAAAATGAAATTTTTTGTGTTTATTTTTTTTGTGTACTGCATCTTTTCCTAAATATAAGTAATAGGACTTGGGGTCCGTATAGAAATTTAATTTTTGTAATATTTTTCTAAATAGGCTTTTTGGTTCGAAAAGCACGTAAAAACATTCCTTACCTTTTTAAAAACATTTTTCAAATTGGAAGTACATGTCTAAACCAAACGGGTCGGGAATTAGCTATTGGGTCACATTAAGGCTGGACACCATGTATATATAAATATACAGTGGTGGCAAAAAGTCCTGAACACACTCAGTTTTAGCGTAATTTTTGTGCGTTGACTTCATTTTTCGTTGTAAAATTATCGCACAATCTTAAATATTGTTATTGATTTTAATGTATTTTTTCATGCTGATTTCAAATCTGTTTGTAGATTTCATCTAAAGTAAATAGTCTTATTGATATGTTGAAAAAACCTTGACAAGAAAGCACAAGATCACTGTAAGAATGAGTGAGTGTGTTTTCCAATCAGAGAACAATAGCGATAAAGGGTTGAAAGAAAAAGGTGAAACGTGGTTTATTGTATTGAATGCAGTTGTGTGTGTGCTTGTGGAAAATAGTGTATTGAAAGCAATTTGAAGTGCGTTTGTGGAAAATGTTGGAAATATGGGTAAATTTTCATATCTGCCTGAGAATAAAAGGCACAAAATAAGGCATTTGAACGAAGAAGGTTATTATATGCGCCAAATTGCAGCTAAAGTACCATGTGGCCTTTCTACTGTTGTGAGAACTTTGAAAAGATTTTCTGAAACAAATTTTATTGCGGACAGGGGGTGATCAGGACGACCAAGAAAAACATCTTTACGTGAAGACAGGTTATTGCACAGAATTTCACTTTCAAACAGAAAGCTTAATTCCTCGCAAATTTTGAAACAATGCACTTTGGCATCAAATGTGAGTGTGTGCCCAAGAACTGTTAGAGGAAGAGTGCTGGAAATTGGGTTAGGAGGCTGCAAAGCGCGCCCAAAACCCTTACTGACTGAGTTTCAATGCAAGATGCGATTGATGTAGGCAAGGGAATATTCATTATGGACTATTAAAGACTGGGAAAAGGTAAAATTTTGTGACGAGAGTTAGTTTTGTATTTCTGGCAACCAAAGTAGTGCCTGTGTAAGACGACGCACTCATGAGGAATTCAGCCCTCAGTGTCTGAAGCCCACGGTAAAGTACCCGACAAAAGTGATGGTATGGGGTTGCATGTCTTCTCATGGTGTTGGAAGACTTCACATCGTTAGCGGAACAGTGAACGCCATGAATTACATTGAAATACTACAAAATAATTTGCTACCAACTGCGAGAGATCTTTTTGGGAATCAGTCATGGATTTTTCAGGACTATAACGCCCCTTAGCATCGTGCAAAGGTAGTCTAGAAATGGTTGAAAGACCATACTGTGAATAGAATGAACTGGCCAGGACAGTCTCCCGACCTTAATCCGATAGAGAACTTATGGTTTAAAATTGGTTAGAAATTTCAAAGAAAAAACCTTCAAACAAACTTGAACTAATTGACGCTTTAATATTTTCCTTCAATCATATTGTCACGAAAGATCTTCTTTTGAAATTGGTGCATTCCATGACAAAAAGGTGTAGAGCCGTAATTAAAGCAAACGGCTGGCTCATAAAATATTGATTTTCTAACATGTGACAACAATGTAATTTTCAAAATACTTATTAAATATACCGTATTTGTCAATTTTCGTGTTATTTTTCTTTGCATATTATGTTATTGTATATTGTTTTATTCTGCACATATTTCACATTATTGTGTTCAGGCTGCTTTACTACAAAATATATTTTAGTCATTAAGAAACTAGTAGTAGATTTGAAATCAGCATAAAAAAATACCTTAAAATCAATAACAATATTTAAGATAGTGCGATAATTTCACAACGAAAAAGGAAGTCAAACACAAAAATTACGCTTAAAAATGATGTGTTCAGGACATTTTGCCACCACTGTATATGTTACCGGCAAAGTATGAAATCCGGCATTCAATAGAATGCCTAGGCATTGTATAGATTGCCTAAATCTAGCCGGAAATGTATGAAATGATTCCTATTTCACACATTGCCTAGGCATTCTATAGAATGCCTAATGAGAAACCGGCAAAGTATGAAATACTTCTCAGATTCATGTCGAATATTACCAATTGGCAAGACATAAAATTTTAACGCGTGCCTCAGGCTCAAAATCTGTTAATTGTACATTGCTGTTTTTTCGGGAATGTCAAAATACTCAATTTTATTTAAACTTGTTCAACAAAAAATTGGCTTTTTCCTGTGCTACCTGAAAAGGGAGGAGCACGCTATAGTGCTGGCGAAGGAGCCATGGTCTGTAGCAGGGGTCGGCAACCTATGTTACACGTGCCACATGTGGTACGCGGTACAATTCTCAGTAGCACGTTGCACTACTCAACAAATCTGTAAATTTTTGAATTTTTTCAAAAATGCTCTACTGTGTGATTCGGTGAATCATATTGGTAGATTAATTTGACACACAACAGCTAAAAGGTTGCCGGCCCATAGACATGAAACAACTATTCGACGGCTAGTTGTCGAAAATTCGAGTTGATGCTGCAACGAAAAAGGGGTTTTCTTAACTGAAATTGCTTACTAGAAGTTACTAACTGATATAAACAATGCTAAAATGACTACTAAGAAGGAACCCAGGGACTATTATTTGCTGAATAGCTATGATGTTATGTTTGCGGAAAATAAAAGTGAACTTATTTTACCGGTTAAAGAAGGCGTCCGTATCATAAAACAGTGGTCCCCAACCCCTGGTCCGTGGATCAAAGGGTTTTGGGACACTCAAGGAGCATTAAAATATTTCCATTATATTTACTGGGGTGTATTTTTCTTGAGTTTGGGTGATTTTCCATGGAAATCACTTCATATTTTATGTGAAATCATTTTATAATTTTTTTTTAAGGGAAAACTGAATTTTATTCTGAAGACATGTTTAAATACAATTAAATTATAAAACTAAGACATTTTAAAATATAAATAATCAACGTCCTACCCTCAGCGGGCCGCCATATAATTATCAAGCGTTGACCGGTCGGGAAGATAAAAACGTTGGCAAGAACTGTTATACAGTATTACGTCACGGATTCTTTTTTAATTCCCAATGGGGCTTCAGATTGGTATTTTTACCATTTTCAGACTTAGTACATTCCCCAGATGCTGGTATCCCTTTTTAGTGCGGTACCATGTAGGCGATACCAATAGCCGCCAGTAATTTTGATAACCAGTTTCCTTCCCAGAGGGAGGTACCTGAGCTCTGACGATGTGAACTTGTTCTAGGAATTTAATTTGCCAAGACCAAAATTAAATTCCGTATTCTGGGGATGTGATAGAATTCTGAAAGAACCTTCAATCAAATACAAAAATGTTTCACGTTATGATATTGAACTGTACATCAACCTTTGTGAACCTAGCCAGAAAAAACTGAAAATTATTTAAAAGTAAAGGTATTGTAGTAAAAACTTTGATTTTCTTCCAAACGCAAATAGATTGGCACTTGTAATGAGTGGGAAATAGGATGGTTTCTATCAACTTGAAACCTCAGAAGGAATTTTAATACAAGTATATGCGAAATCATATTTTAATTATAATTTTTTTTAATGGCAGTCTCATTATTTTGTCAGAATAGCATTTGTACTTTTAGGAATGTAAACCATTGATATAATATCCTTATCATGAGTTTTTTCATACTTTGCCTAAATATCTTTAGGCATTGC